>JAADVZ010000999.1:0-10864 GCA_023335925.1 Pythium phragmitis | reverse complement strand
GCTGCACAATGCGATGCCGTCGATTTCCTTCTAAGTAGGCAGATGAGGTAGGGCATGCATTCTTGGAGTCTCGCCGATGTAGCTATTAGAAGCATCGATGAGTCCAACAGCCTTGACTTTCAACAGCACAGCACATACTTGACTCTCAACATCATTCTTCAGGGGGGTGTTCTGCTGGAATGGATGCAATCAGCAAGCGTCGGTGTTGACTGGCAAGGGGTGGGTGCTGGTGAAGAATCGTCCGTGTCCACTGGTTCGACGGTGGCATTCGGTGGAGGGCAAGCCAAGCGGTGAGCACCAGCCTGACTCAGCAGTACACGTCCGCGTCCAGCTCCGTGTGAGCCCACCTGAGTGGCGCATGAATAGTACACAGTGGCAGTAAGGTCCTGGCTCTCAATGCGTGTCTTTATGTTCTTACGTGTAGCTACTTGGTTTGCTCAACGTAACTGGATAGAGTCCAACGTCATCATAATTCACGGCGAAAGCCTTCGTCGGCTATGCAAGTCCTATAGTGATAATACTGTGCTGAGCGCCAATAAGTCACACGCGGCCAAAAGGGTTTCACCACAAGCAGTGTTCCGTAGCATCCTGGTGGTCAGACCCCCAACGTGCTTTGAACGGGGCAAAGCCTCTTGATAGGACTTGCTTGTTTTTTAGGGATCGATCACGCAGCCTACGTTTCTCATGCAGATGAACTACTACTGGCTGTGCGGGTCAATGCCGTGGACCCCACCGTTGCTTGCTTCATCTGGAAGACCGAGCTAAGTATCCGCTGTGAGCTCGACGGCCGTGTTCGGTCACTTTTGGTGGAGTCCTCATTCTCTGATATCGTTGGTGTACCGGGAACCATGACAGTGCCACGAACGATGAGCGCAGTGAGCACGCTCAGAAAATCCGAGAAGTCCCGTAGCACTTGACTGATGCGATAGCAGGTCTTCCCGACATTGTTACCACGCTGTAACGGGTCCTGGATCATTAGAGAGGCTTCGTGTGGACTAGGCTGGAAAGTTGGCGACATGCTTGCTGACGTCGGTCGTTGGTTCGGTGAGAGAGTACGGGGACCACCCCGTGTGGGGCTTGCGATCGCACCTTTGCCTTCGCTGGTGCTCGCTTCTGCCGACGAGAGAACCGAGATTTGGTCAAATGTGTGTCGAAAATCGGTACCGTACCAATACAGGAAATCCATGAGCAATTTCCCAAGCAGAAAGGGCTCCGAGGACCGAGACTTGTGTGGTGACGCACGATTGTTTGTTGGTGGACGAGGTGAGTGTGCGTCCTGCGTCAGAAACTCCCAGGCGGCTGCCACGCTTCGCCGGTCGTGACCACTTTGGCCGTTGACCGCAGCGGCCATCAGTACGCTTTGTCGCACTCGGGCTTGATGAATAATTTCCTTTGCCACGACCACGCCCTTGAGCTTCTGCGCGTCGCATCGCGAGAGCGGATTAGTTGCGGACACACTCGTGCTCAATAGCTCGTCTTCACCGCAACGAGAGCTGCCGAGATCTTGGTCCGCCGCCGTCGCCGATCGGACAAGCGCCCCTTGTTCTCGTAGCACGAAAAGAATCATTAGCACGAGCCCGTACGAGGAAAGGCCGCCAATGTACGGATCATTGAGTCCTCGAGTCGCCAAAAAGTGCTTCAGCACCAGTGTCAACTCGCGAAGTCCGTAAAACTCCTCCAGTAGCGTTTGTAAAAGGCTCGCACTCGCAATACCGTTGTGAATCGGGTCGCTGGGGTCGTCAAATGTGATGTCGAACGGGACACGGAACGTGTTGCCACCGTCGTCGGATTTGCTGAGATCAGTCTCCACTGTCACAACGACCTTGACCAGCGGAATGGACGCTCGCGTGATGGCACTGATGGCGTGGTACGTGCCACTAGGCTGCGACGAGAGCTGTGTCGCCAGCAGACTCACACATTCCTTGCTGGTCATGCCCTTGGCATCTCGGGTACGCTCGTCTGCGGACGGATTCTTGACTGCCGTCGTTGCGCCAAACACCACGAGATCCACATCGCTATGGTCGCCATATAATTGAGTCGCAAACGATCCGTAGCTTTCGACCCGCGTGTCCATTCCCCACAAGTCTTGGACCATTCGCTGGATCCGCGCAATCGCGATTTCAATGGCCGGTCGTATCCGGTCGGCCTCGGCTTGGCACTGGCTCGTGAACCGCACAATCTCTTCGTGGAGCACGACGTGCATCATTGCCGTTTGCTCTTCGTAGAGGCGCTGCAAGTGGTTGAACGAGAACCGATCCTGCTGGCCTCGGTGTTCGTCCATGCGGCGCTGGCGTTCTTCCTCAGTCATCTCGATCACATTCTGCTGCCACTCTTGGCGCTCCTGCCACTCCTGTTCCCGTGTCATGGCCGACACGGGGCAGCTCGCCAAGTGCTTGGCGAGTTCTTCCCGCGGGAAAATCGCGCTGCAGCCGAGCATGGCATTGGGGCACACGACGTCGTACGTGTAGAGATCCATGGCGACCGACTCGTCGCCGACTTGGTCCAGCGTGTCGGGCACCTGGCGATAGTCACAGTGCTCGACGTGGGCCTCGAGGTCCTTGAGCATGCAGCTGAATGTGCAGCCAAACCAACTGTTGGGGCACACGACCTCGTAGTCGTGGTCGATCCGCGTGATCGTACTTTGGAACCACTGCGTGTTCTTCATATTGTCGAGAAAACGTTCGCGCATCATGGCCTGCTGCTCCTGCTCGATCGCCGCGATCGCCCACGCGCGCCGCCGCTGGATCTCGTCTTCTTCCTCGCGCTGCATTTGCCGCAGCACGCTGAGCCGGCGCTCGCGCTCCTTTTCGGCAGCGTCAATTACGAACTGCGTCCAGTACGCCCGGTCGCGCAGCTCAAACTCACTCGCGTCGGGCGCCACGAACAGCGGCGCGGACCGCAGGAGAAAGCTGTGACGGTACGCCATGGGGGTCGAGTACGCATAGCCCGTGGGTGGTGAGGCCAGCGGGTGAGAGAGATCCGTGAGTGTCGGCGAGAGTCTCGGACTGCGAGGGGGAGGCGGAGCCGGCGGCGACACGGGCACGAACGGCGCCGCCGACGCGCGCAGTGCCTTAAGCCGGGCCGCATCTTCTTCGCGCGTCAGCGGTGGCGGCGGCGTTGGCTGCCCCGTGTCGACACTGAGAGAATTCGTGGACGGCTCCGACGGCTGCTTGGCAGTCGTGGGTTTCTTCTTTGCACGGCGCTTGCGCGGGCCCGAGTGCTTTTTCGCGGGCTTTTCGACCACCGGTAGATCGCTCGGCGCTTCAGGTTCCTCGTGCATATCGCCAGCGCTGCGCAGAAGCGTCTCAATGGAGCTGAGCACGTCGGCGCCGTCGTCCATGGGCATTGGCATCGAGAGATTTCACTTTCCGGCAGGGGATTTCCCTGTATATTTCTCCAGGGTGTAAACCGGTACAATACCGGTTCAATACCGGAGAATAACTTCGGAAAGCTTCAACTGACCATCACTACGAAGCTGAGACGAAGAATCTCGTGGAATCTCCATGGAGCTTCACGCCGTGGAGATGGGGACCAAGCAGCACATGGATCGTGTGGAGAAGTCAAGTCAAGGCTGCATGCGGCGTGGAGCTTTTCATCTCCACATGGGAAGTCACCAGTGGTGACTCACCACCGTGCATCAGGGATTTGCAAATGCCATCCAATTATCGATTGTCGTCAAGCCGCCCACCTTCTGACGTGGATGTGGCGCCATCGACTTGCCTGTCGGAACAAGATGCTCTCTTGTATACTGAAGCACAGGACCACATGCCCAGTGCGAACCTTTCGACGTTCAATCTAAAAGCGCTGTGGCGAAAGTCTCACCTACAGTACGTATTTGAAGTTCAAATAGGCGAGACGCGCGCAACTGCGCTTCACGATGTCGTATGTGGAACCCACAACAATGCCCTTGCCATCGTGCACATGATCATGGTCTCTTGCGCGCGATCGCGTCGTACGATCAATTATTATACCGGGTTGCGAATGACATGAGATCCCCACCCTGTGCTAATTATCCATCAACTTGTGCAGATCGACTTCGCGTGACCTTGTCCTACATACGAACAAGACTCCACAGTGTGGCGATGTGGGCGTTCTATTGCGTACTACAAGTCGTAGGACGGTGCTGAGCGGCGATAACGTTAGGATCCCTCGCGAACGAAGTACTACTCGACTCACGTAAAAAGTGGGGACGCCATGGTCTAATGGCGAAAGCACTCGTGCGGCTCTTATGTCCTCTCCCAAATGGAGGTGTTTTTTCATTGTTACTTACTTTGCTCTACTACTGGAAACGATACGCCAGCGAAACGGCATCAAAAACGAGCCCACGCGGGGTCTCCATGTTTCAAAGACTAAATGCGTGGGGCGGGAAATAAAATGAAGAGAGAATAACCGATACTGACGCTACGCCATTTGTGCGCATATGAGTGGGGGGAGCTTGCTTACAACACGTGGATGCCGCCGTTCTGCATGATGTCGCGCTGCCGCTTCTGGTTCTTGCGGTAGCTCACGAACACGGCAACACCTGCGACGGCAACACAGCCAATGACAATCACACCGGCGACGCCGGCGGCCGAGAAGCCGGTCTTCGCGGGCGCGTCTCCAGCCTTGTTGTTGGCACCCACTGCGGCCGCAGGTTTGGCAGCAGCTGCTGCTGCTGGCGCCGCCGAACCACCGGCTGCAGGAGCAACGCCAGGAGTGGTCACCTGGTTCGCAAAGCTGGTGCCCGTGTTGTCCGAGGGCTTGACCGTACCGACGACGTCATTGCTGAGCGCGTTGGTCGACTGTTTCGGCACCCGTACAAGCACTTTGCCGTCCACAACCTTGGTGACCATGGGGACGGTGGGGTCGCCGACAGACGGTGTCGTGGGGGCACCGGCCTTGGACCCGGATCCTGCTGGGGGAGCGGGCGTCTTGGGGACACGCACCAGGACCTTGCCGTCGACGATCTTGGTCACCATGGGCGTATCCGTGGGGGCCGTCTGGCCGGGTCCTGTTGAGGGCGTGGTCCCAGCCGAAGGTGTGGCGGCTCCCGGCGCGGAGGCACCGCTGCCACTGGAAGGCGCCGTGGTCTTGGGTACACGCACGAGCACTTTGCCGTCCACAACCTTGGTTACCATCGGCTCGGGAGCCGGGCTGGCCCCACCCGTTGCTGGCTTACCCGTCGTCGCACCTGGCGCATCTGAGGCACCTGGGGTCGCTGGGGAAGGGGACGCACCAGGGGCCGCTGAAGCACCCGGAGTCGTCGAGGCTGGCGCCGCACCCGGAGCAGCTGAAGCACCCGGAGCAGCGGAGGTAGGGGCAGCACCAGGAGCTGCCGAGGCCGGAGTTGCACTTGCTGCTGGCGTCGCTGCCGCTGGTGTTGCTGCCCCTGGCGTTGCTGCTGCTGGTGTTGATTGCCCAGGGGTTGCTGCTGCTGGTGTCGCGGCTCCTGGTGCTCCTGCCTCTGGTGCTGCTGGTGCCGGTGCCACGACCTCGCCCTTGAGTGCCTTCTGCATGTTGGGGATAAAGTCCTTGAACACTTCGTACGACTGCTGACCGGCGGGGATCGGCGCGAGGTCGTTGTACGACGGGTCATCGACCGACGTCACACACAAACCGACCTTGCTCACGAGATCGGCGGGACACGCCGTGCCGGCCGCGCCGTGGACGTACCAAGGGGATGTCCCGTCGTTTCCTGGAGCAGTGTACCGACACGCGACGCCGACCTTGGGGCCACACGCGGCCCGCGCGCACCCGACCTGGTTCGTTGCGGCCCACACGACCTGCGAGTACGAGTTGTAGGTGCCCGTACCGACGGGATCGCCAGCAACCTTGGGCGCTGTCAGCTTGGGGAAGACGCCCATAGCGGCGTCGACGACCCAGCTCTGGAACGCGGCGTCGACGGGGCTGCCCGTCGCGGCCACGACGGCGGCGTTGACACCGGCGGCGCTCTTGGCGGCGCACGCCGTGGCGTCAGCCTGTGCCTGTGCTGCGAGCTCGTCGCTCCACCGGATGCGGAGCATGTTGCCGGCCGCGAACGGCAATGCCGACATACGGAAGTAGTTATGGCGGTCGACCCACAGGGCCTTGTCGACCGCCTCGAACGCCTGGGCCTCGACGCGCGCGACCGCGGCGGCCGCGCCGAGCGCGACGTAGAGCGCGGCTTTCATTTAGTATCGCGGTGTGAGAGAGAGAAATGAGAAATTGGAGAGAGGGACACGCAGGAGGTTTCTGTCTGTGGCGCAATAGAACTGGACGCTGGACACGGATGATGCCGTTGGATAGGAAGGGGTCAGCAACCAGTAGCGGACGTTGGCCAGAAAATCCTGATGGTGGAACCTGGATTTTCCAGATATGTTTCTCGATGGGGATGGGAGAGGCGTCCCATTGCGACGCCTCTCCCATCCCCAAGAGCCGGCTTCAATCGGCAGCATCGCTCGACTTCTTCGTCGACAGATGGTCGGATGCATGATGCACAGCAGGCAGCTCATGTTGGTCCATTCACAATCAGACTTCGACCCGGCACATGGTATTCAGAATCCACCTGGCGTCGACCAGCTGGATCGATGGATATGCACGGTCGGGCCACCGCGTCGGTGCGGTGGATAGGGCTCGTACGTTTGTGGACCAATCACTGAGGCTGTGAAGATGCAGGGGGCCAATCAAATCACGCACGTGTGTGTTGACTGGACACATGGGCTGACTCTCGGTCGGGAGTTGACAGAGACAAGTTCATAGGTGTAATACGTACAAACTCACATGAACATCAGATTGTGGCTCGAACGTGATAATTTGCATTTGACCGGCTTCTAAGGGGCAGTAGTATCCTTCCTTTCCGTCCATGTCACGGAATAGTCCATTCTTACCGTCCATGTCATGGACAATGGAAGCGCGCGCGTCCTCAAAATGTACGTTCGGTACCAACACATTGTGTTACACAAGGATGGAACGACCGGCCAGACCACATCTTGGTCTGTGATAGTCCGGAGACGACGCAGATACAGTATAATACCTGGGTCACTCCCCCACTAGCCCGTGTGGCGCCAACATGAAAAGTCTCTGTAGAGAATTCTCGTTTGGGTTCTCACCTCACACAGAGTCCCTTCTGGGCCAGAAGGGAAGTTCTGGCTGGCTAAGTGTCTCAATTCGAAATCACCCCGCTCGGGTGCTTTTACACTGTCGACGCTGATCGAATGATCGTGGTGACCAAAATGCACGGCTATGGCTACAGTATTGAATGGTATCACCTTGCACTTCAAATAGTAGACCCCTCAGAAAGCCTCATTGGAGCTTCTTCGAGTTGATGAATCGTGCAGAGCCATGGGCACCAATTGAAAGGAGAGCACGAGCAGATTGAGACCGGGTGGGTGTTCTTCTCATGGCATGGTGGCAAGCATTTTCACGCGGTCATGGCGCTCTCAGGCCTTGAGTCAACGCATCCCAAAATAGTAGCCCTCGCTACGCTACGAACAGGACGTCACGGAAGTTACTTCGGTACTGTATACTGTTCATCTTTCTGAACCCCTATACAGTGTTTGGCGCGTAAGCCAAGAAAATGTTTACTTCGGCGGCTTGAATGCCATGCCAAGAATCCGTGGATTATCGTCTTTCCCCTTTACATGTATGGGTATTATCACAGTATCCTCAGGTGGCTCACGGTGAGTCAGGTGAGTCTCACCTGACGAATTCTCCAACGCGAAAGTTGCACTACCAGCTCGCAGGTGCAACATTCGTGTTGGCAACAACCAATCTGCCCATTCAATTTTGTTCCTGGGCGTCTGCTGTTTTATTCCTCCGGGATTCGAACGCTCCATATTGGTCGACACTTCGCTTCAGCACATCATTAGTAGAGACTGTGGGAATGATCCGTTCAATTCATGCCTCACTCCTTTCCACAATCCGCTGGTATTATTTTTAAAATACAGTGTCAAGCGGATGGAAAATGTGCACTTCATTTTTTGGCCTGGAGCACGAAGTTTTGGTCAAAATTGGTTGTAAACCTGTAGGCTCGCCTAAAGATTTGACAACCTCTGATATGGTTTTCTTTCCAGCCATGAGTGTTTCTATCACAACCACATACAAAAATTACAATGTTTCGCTAATCTGTCAATATTCAAGGTATATTGACAGATTAGCGTCTGTCAATATACCTTGAATATTGACAGATTAGCGAAACTTCGAAGTACAGTGTATCTGGGCAGTTTTAACGTGTACATTCAAGGATTTCTTAAAAACCTATATTCAAGGTTTTTTAATACACCTTGAATATACACGTTAAAACGGCCCAGATACACTGTACTTCGAAGTAACAGAACCTACGATAGTTAGGTCTTTTCCTGCTCTAGCCAGACGAGCAGTATTAACTTAGTAAAAATTGCCTGAAAAGGCTTCGATTCTGTGATTTCTTCGTCTAACCTGGCCAAGGTTTTTCATGGTCCTTAACATAGGAATTGTATCGATTTGCAAGGAAAGCACAAATACAGAGGACGTTGATTGGAAAACCAAACTGCACATTTTCCATCCGATACTCATAACTCGATTCGATACCTTGATGTTAGGCACTGATTGGCACACGCTCGAGGACCAACGCCACGCTGCATGTATAACTGTGGCTCCGAGACCTGCCCTATACATACATGTGTATAGTACTTAGGGAGCTTGCTGATTTGGTGCATGCGCTTCAACAATGGTGCGTTGAGTCGCAGACAAGGCATACGATTCACGCCGCAGCATTTGATCAGTCGATTTTGATCACCGATCAAATAACTAGTTCCACTCCCCGTCATAAACGTTATGGATACATATGCATCTTTTTGGGTCGTTTCACAGGCCGTGCTAAATGCAGATGTGGTTTGCATGCTCTATTGGAATGGGCACTTTTTTTTCTTGTTGTAAAGTACCCATTCCGTCAGGTGACTACTGTCATATCTACCAAGTGACCCGGTGCCTGGACCGACGCGACCCTTCTCGATCTCCTCGAAAGGAATGGAAATATGAGACTTGTGGCACTGCGCAAGCGCGACTCGTCGCCTCCAAATCACTCGCCCACCACTCGCTCCGACCCGCCGGCACTTCTGGTCCACCCGCTGCATTTCCAAGGTCGTCTGCTTCGGTGCGCTAAGCGGATCTGGAGCCTTTTGAAATGCGTTGGCTCGTCGGCGTGATGCTCACGCTCGCGGCGGCGCTCTCGTCATGTGGCTCGATTTACAACACCAGCTCCGTCGAGGAAATTCAATCCGTCGCCGACGACATCGTGCTGCCTGGGGTCATGCTGTGCAACAAGGGCCGCAGCGGGCTCCGCGTGCTCGTGGGCATCTCGCGCTGCTTCTCGGACACCGAGATCACCGCGATCCTGCTCGAACTCGACACGGGCGTCGCACGCGCCAGCAGGTCTCGTGGTCTTAGACAACCTCCGGCCGCAAGACAAGTTTACGTTCTCGTACGATCTGTACATCAACGCGGCCAAGAACAGCGGCCGCTCATTCACAGCGTCGCAGGCGAAAAACAAGTTTACGATTGACTGGACCATCGGCGTCCGCATCTGCACCGGTGCGCAGTGTCCAGCGGCGACGGTCCCTGCGTCCTCGAATGTTATGGTGCCCACGATCAGTCGCTTCTGCGATGCGCACGATGCGATCGTCACGACCATGCACTGCTCTGATCTCACGGGCGCGTACCCGTTTACGTCCACGAGCGACCAGCGCAAGCTCCAGTGTGGCTGCACGTGTCCTGTGAGCAAGGTGGCGACCACCAATGGCGTTTGCGTGTGTCCGAGCGGTTCACGGCTCGATGGCGGCGTGTGCGTGACTGAGTGTCTCTGGGGTGGTGGCGGTGCCGGTGATGGTTCGCTATGCAGCTGGCGAACCGCAGCGCCCACGCTCAAGCTCAAGGACGACTGTGCGCTAGAGGCCCAAGGGCCAGGCCACTGTAGAGAACGAAACATCACATTGTTTATAACTGTATAATGTCGGCGCAGTGTTATCAAGCGAGGAAGCCCAAGCTCAGCCACATGAACACAGTGATGGGTGGGAACCGAGCGGCGAGTTTGTCAACATGCGAGTGCACGTCTGGCAAACGAGTGATTTTCAGTATCTCCCGCACTTGAGTGGCTAAGTGGTGCGGATCTCGCAACGTGCCACTGGTCGGGATATTGACATGGGCGACGACTCCCGCACTCTCGGCGCAGCTGCTCTCCGTGCCGCACGCAAGGCTCGCAACGGTTGATTTCAGTGAGCCTCCTCTGTAGTCTGCGTGTTTTCGTGTGGGGGCACTGGAAATAAGACGACCCCGCAAAGCGGCGCTGCGACTGCCCAGAGCGCCGAGCCGCTGGATACTTGATCGCCTGTTCAAAGGCGTGCCGCTGTCATTGACTGTGGCCCGCTCCTTTGCTTCCATGCGCCGCCGCCGAGGCCAGCTGCGGCTCCCCAGATTCGGAGAGGGCTCGGGGAAGACCGCACCGCGGTGGCCGCCCGGGCCGACTCTCTGGGGCAGCACCGCAGGCTCCTGAAGGAAAGGAAACCTCTCACGTCGTTTCAACTGTAGCTGCTGCGATCTATTCTCGGTCCAACAACGCCAAAGGAAACTGAAAGAATTCGGAGTGATGGTCATGTTGAAGTTGCCCTGTGTCTGTCCGCATGGTTTTCTTATCCACCAGTGTCTTCTTGATGTGAATGGATCAAAACACCCCAATAGATGTCTCCTCTGGACAATTCGGCTTTTGCACACGAGACCCATACTGTACGGGGTTCAGCAATAAGATCCGTTCACGTTCCAACCGACACAGGGCAACTTCAACATGACCATCATTCCGAACTCTTGCGGCGACCCTTTGGCGTCATTTGGCCGAGAATAGATTGGCCCCAGTTCGGTGGGGGGGGGGGGGGGG
>JAADVZ010000998.1:0-10870 GCA_023335925.1 Pythium phragmitis | reverse complement strand
CGAAGCTTTATTGGAGGGGTCTATGGCGCGGAGAGGGAGAGACCATGCGCGCGCGTGTGTATGGGAGGGGGAGGTAGAGACCCCGAAAGACTGAGCACCAAGTCTGAAGTCTGGGGGCGGCTTTATAATGCGGCACGGCACACGCAAAAAATACTATGACGTGGACACGAGGAGACACACTTGGGGTGCGAGGTGGCGTTCAGGGAAGGGGCATTGTTGTCTTGGTCATCTTCATGGCAACTGCGAAGGCGACGGCGAACGAGAGGCGGAATGAGGGAGAGGGGAGGGCTTCCAGTATGGACTAGTAGACAAATAAATAGAAGGGGGAGTTCGGGAGGATGGAGAGCCTCTCTCTTCTTGAACCGTCGAGCCACTCGGCTTGATGGGGTCGAAAGAAGATGGAGGCACAAAGCAGACGACGTTATTTACGCCGACGTGACCGTCACGTGGTGCACAGGCGGCGATGCCGATTCCGGGGACGACGGTGTCGAGCCATCCGACGACGGTGTCGAGAAGGGCGACGCGAGAGCCGTCTCACTACACGAGCGACGCGGGAACGGCGTGGGCGTGACGGGCGTCGCGACGGTGGCGGCTGTCGGCGTATGCACAGGCGGTTTCGGCGCTTGCACCGCCACAGCAGCAGTAGGCTTGACCGTCGCGAGAGGAGATGCGGCGGACACTGGATTGACTTGAGGTGGTAGCTGCTGCACCGTTGGCAACGACGCCTGACGCACAATCGTGGCAGGTGCCGTCGCGGTGACAGAAGTCGACGCAGCAGTAAGCGAAGGTGTCGTCGTGGCGGTCGCATTGACTTGCGTAGGAGTCTTCGCGGCCTCCACAGCAGTCGTCGCCGGGGTCGAGATGGGCGCGGCCGTTACGACGGGCTTGGCCGTGATCGCGATGGGTGCTGCCACCACGGCGGGAGAAGGCGTCGCAACAGGAGCCGACGACGGCGGGGGCGTAACCACGACGGCTGTGGCCGTGAGCGCCGGGCTGACCGTGCCGAGCTGTGGCAATTTCTTGTGGGCGACCGCGCGCTTGTGGTACGCGCGCTTCGCGGCCCGCAATTGGTTCTGCACTTGGCACCGCGGGCACGGACCGCCCTTGCGGTGGCGGTGCTTCGTGCCTTCGACCTTGTGCTCAGTGGCCTCGATCTTGCGCTTGAGTTCCTTGAGGTCTTGTGGGAGGTTCGTGAGATCCGGCAGCGGCAAATTCTCGAGCTTGGTCATGGCATGCCTGGCGGCAAAGCCACTCGGGTCGTCACCGGCCGAGGCCGAGGCAAAATCAAACGGGTCGAGTAGCTTTTGCTTCTTGCGGGCGTCGCCACTATCAGTGCGTTGCTTCTTGGCCTTCTTCTCCCCAGTCTTGAGCAGCTTGAGGTCCTTGGGATCGGCCGCAGCAGTACCAGAGAGTCCACTGACCCCCATGAGGCCGTGGCTGCCGCTCTTCATGAAGAGCCCCTCCGCCACGTCAAAACCGACGCCGCCAAACAGCAGCGAGCCAGTCGCCGACGACAAGTGGGCCGCGTGGCTTGGTACCGGACCAATTGGCTCACCGCCGGGCACGTTGAAGTTAACGAGCGTGACGCGGTCCTTGTATGGGTGGTGGAGCTTGCGCTTGTGCAAGCACGAGCTGAGAATGTGGCTCACCGTGCGGTTCTGGAAGGTACCGAAATCCAATGAACTCCAGTCTTCCGCGACCGCGGCCGGCGCAAAATGCAACGCCGTCGTGTCAACATTCGACGGGCTCCGCAGCGGCTGCGGGGCGCGCTTATGGTCGCGCGGGCTTGTCGCCATCAAAAGCTTTTGCCGCACGTCGGCCGACGCGCCCGCAAACACACTGGTCGAGATCGACGCCGCCGACGACGACGAGGGCGGCGTGCGAATATCCGTGGTCTTGTGGCTGGCAGGGGCCGACGCGGCGGCGATCGCTGCTGCGGCCGTGGCGGCCTCGATCTCGAGGTCCCACTGCAAGAAGCGGTTCTCGCGGTCGCACAACACCGAGTGGTCGATCGACGACAGCAAGTCGTGTTCATACGAATCCACTTCCATGCCCCAGATGGTATGGCCGTGGAGATCCATCTCAACATTCCCCACTTCAACCTCGTCCGTCATCTTGGCGTCTTGCTTGGCCTCCGTCTTTTTCCGCATGAGCGCATTCACGAGCACGAGATCCGATGAATCGTCGTCCTCGTCTTCCTCGTCGTCGTCGTGAAAAAGCGCGGCTGTCGCCATCGACTTGCGGTCGAAAACCGTCGAGCGAACACGATCCTTGGATGAGGCCAAGGTAGCAGTCGTCGTGCTAAGCACACTGGAGCTGTTGGCGTGGGAGCCAGCAGTCACGCCCAGCGCGGCGTTGGCGACACTCGTTGTAGTGGCGGCCGTGGTCGTCGACGAGACGGTCGAAGGCGTCAAGAGGATGCCGGGCAAGTGGAGCGACGCGTCGTACGGATCTTCCGTACTGTCAAGGTCGAGCTCGAGCTCCATCCAGCGCTGCAGATCTTCCTGCGCTCTCCGCTCATGAAGAGCCTCTTCCTCTTCGTCCTCTTCCTCTTCGTCGTCCCCCAGGCTGCTTATCCGTGGCTGGGTGCTGTCCACATCCGTGCTGGCGCCGTCGTCTTCGTCGTCCCCCATCGTCGCGTCCTCCATCTCGTCCGAGACAAAGCCTTCGTCCGAGTCGTCTTCATCGACCTCCAAGTCCATGTCCATGTCGTCGAGATCCACCATGTCGACGCCATCGCTGTCGTCGTCGTGGCCAGTCTTTCCCTGCGCGAGCAGCGCTTCTTCGTGCCATTTCTTCATGCCTTCGGCCATCGACACATCCATGGCCGCGGCCATGGCCTCAATGTCGACGCCATAGTCGTTGCCGCCCGTGCGGCTGCTGCTGCTCTCGTCGTCGGTCGTGTCGACCACCGAGCCGACCGACGAACCGCGGCTGCTGCTCGTGCTCACGCGGCCGCCCGACAGGTCGTCATGGGAGATCACACACGGCGTGGGCTGCAGCGGCGGCAAGAGCCGCAAGAGCTGCTCGTCTTGGTGCACGAGCGACTCGACGCGCTGCGCCATCTCCGTGACGTTCACGGCCGACTCGGAAAAGGCCTTCATGAGGTGGAGAAACTCGACACACGTCGCATTCGCGGGGACTTCTTCATTCTTGGCAAACAGCGCCGACTTGTTGGATGCGTGGCATTCGTTGGCGTTGGACGTGGCGGGCGTGAAATCCGTTGGCACCGTCGTGTTCGTTGCCGATGCCACACTCGTGGCGGCAGGATCCGTCGTCGTGGTCGTCTTCTGGTGTTGCGTCGCCGGCGTCCGTGGCGAAGTCGCGATGGTGGTCATTTATGAAGCGGCGTTTCCGTTGGCAGTTGGAATAAAAAAAAAAAACTCGAGCAGAACAGACGCACGCAGAGGGAGAGAGAGAGGGAAGGGAGCGTGACGCTAGAGGACTAGACTCGATGGAGAGCGGTCCCTACAGATACGATTCTCTCGGTGCGCACAGGCGGATCGCGCGTTTTCGTGGGCGGCGCTCGGATCTCGTCTCTCGCAAAATGCCGTTCGGTCGACTGTTGCTGTCTTGCACACCGCTGCACTCACCTCAGTGGCGCGACACAACGACAGGAAACACAAGCGTTTAGCTACGCACCCTCGTAAATTTCATATTGGACCTTGTCGAAATAAAAGCTCCTTTCCCACGGGACAGCGGCCTATCCAATATGCTGTTTATAGAGTGTATATATTTACAGAGTGCATTAGATCAACTATTTTATATGATGCAGTTGATTTGACATATCGTATTTATCGGTTCATGCATTGCAGTAGGTCTTGAAGCTCCGTTCAAAACCCCAAAGTGCCAGTTTGATTATCCAAATTTTTGCACCCACATGGAAAAAACCTCGCGAGTCACACTGGGTTTGGCGGTGGACCTACCCCTATCCCAGGAGGTTTTTTGTGCTAGATCGGTAATCTATCTATATCCTTCGGTAAGCTTTCCGTCTCACTGTCTCTGCGTGACAGATCTTTGGTTCAAGCCATGGCACGGATTTCCGAGCAGCGTGGACTCGCCCAGGTTTCGAAACGAGACACGTGGCGAGCCAGTCCTTTTCGAACAGTGCACCCATTTCTTTTTCATCACTTGTATGTTTACAACAAACCCGTTTATCTTCAAAAATGTATTTACAGTAGTTTAAAACATGTTGGATTAAAGATATGATGGGTTCATCGGTTGCTGCTTTTGGACCTGTTTCACTACTGTGCCCATGGATACCCTGAATGGTGGTCACTTCATCTTGCAGTTCGATGGGTCACCCCACCGCAAAATGAGATGGCCGATGAGATGCTGATATGCTACGTTGTCGATTTGCTGCAGTTAGGATACAGTATCTGTTGCTGCAGTTCCAGGCGTTCACATCACCGAGTTGCAGGCATTCGCGTAATGGAGCTGCTGGCGCTCCATTGGCCGCATTCGCGTCCAGCAGCTCAGCGCGCAGTGGTGCTGCAGTGAGCGCATTCCGTTTTGCACCCATGTGCACAAAAGAAGCCAGCACCGACTATGAGACAGGAGAATGTGACCGCTTGGCACGCTGCCATCGCTGGATCGATCAGGTCACCACACAGTAGCGTCCCATTAGCAATGGGAGTGGCGCACCCAAGAAGGAAGAGACGACCAGCGGGCTCCATCCGTCTTCTCCCCTGGAACGTCCACATCCGTTTCTACGGACGCACGACCGTAATCTTCTCTCTTCAAAGCATGAAAGGCGCATAAATGTATTATTCGTACGTTACTCGACGACGCGGACGCGGAACAGCGACGTCTCCTATTGTTGTCATCATCTTTCCGACACCCCACTAAGCTACTATGGGGCGGGCTGAACCAGGCCCTCGTCGCCAACGCTTCTCGCTCACAGACACGTGGGTCGCTTCGTAACAAGTCTGAGCCACCAGGCAATTCGCTCGGGAGGATCTAGAACTCGTACGACTCTCGTCGTGGCCGCGGCGACGACGGCCGCCGCACACCCTGTGGCTCGCCCTGCCCCGTGTGCACCGTGAACAACGGCTCGGCCTGCGGCACAGCCGCGGGCGCTGCCGTCATCTGCGCGTGGTGGTAGTTGTGTTCCTGGTACGTCGGCACAGCGGGGGCCACGGGCACGGGGGGCGGCGCGTTGTGGTAGTTGTTCTGGTCTGCGTACGGCGCGGACTGCATGGGCTGCATGGGCGGCTGCGGGGCCATCGGCGCCATGGCTGGGTTCGACTTGTTGAAGAACGTCGGAGCGTTCGCTGCGGCCGCTGGGCGCACAGTCTTGACGACTGGCTGCTGCTGCTGCGCCAGTGAGCCAAAGCCACCGCCACGACCTCCGTGCGGCGACGGCTGTGCATTGTCGTTGTAGTACTTGATCACGTTGTTCGTGGGCGTCGTCGGGTTCGCCGCGGGACGCTGCGCGTACGGCGCGTAAGAAGCGTTCGTGCTCGTGCTCGGGCCCGCCCCCGCCGCCGACTTGGTGGGCGGCGGCGCGGGCATGTCTTCTTCGTCGTCTTCAGCCGCGCGAGAGCGGCGCACGAGCACGAGGAAAATCACAGCGACCGCGATCACACCGATCGCGGCACCGACAATACCAAACACCACAGTCATGTCTGTGCCACCACCATCCTTGGCCTTGGCGCTCGTGCTTGAGTCGCTCGACTTGGACGCGCTCGTGCTGTTCGTCGAGCTCGAGTTGGTGGCCGTGTTGGAGGCCACGCCGCCGCCTTTGCCGCCATTGCCGCCATTTCCGCCGTTACCGCCGTTACCGCCATTGCCGCCGTGAGATCCGGGCTTGCCGGCGCTGTCCTTGTTCGACCCGGACGAGCCGCTGGACGCAGTGCCGTCGCCAGCGCTGCTTTTCCACGCAGCGGAGCAGTCGTCACCGAACGGACACGTGCCGCCGACCAATTCGAAGCACCCGTTGTTGTTGAACGTTACGCACGGCGGGCAGTTATCGTTGCCAATCGTGCAGGGCACGGGCGGCGTCACACCACCTTTGTTGCACGTGGACATGGCCTTGCACTGCTTCTCAATGCCCTTGGTACTCGCCATGTTGAACGCCGATGTCGTAGACGGCGTCATGACCAGGAGCGCTGTAGGACGTACAAGCACAGATCATGTGAGCTCTTCGCTGTTTAGACCATGGCGAGGAGATCCCCACGAGCAATTTAGACGCCGTGGGTTAGACCACTTTGGCGTCTAACCGCTCCATGAATCACAATTACATAAGGAACGCACCTCCAACGAGCGCCGCCGCGAGCGCACTCATCCGCATCACCTTCATGTTGGCTCTGCTTCCTAAGCGTTGACTGTCGTTTCTGCGGGAGTCGTTCTTTAAGAGTCCGTCCTAAGAGACGAACTAGTATCTCGACCAGCTTTTGCGTGCTTGGTGATAGACGCTTCTGTGTGAGGAAAAATAATGGCGAGCATGTGCCTGCGGTTTCTCCTGCTCTGGCTCGACAACCTAACACTTGGTCCGTTCCGTCTCTCGCACGATCGCCCCCGTCGTCTGATTGTCTGGAACAACGATTCCACGCGCAAGCAGGCACAGTAGACTTGATTTTAGTATTCGGAGCAAGTGAGGGCTGTGCCAACTTGCAACCCTACCCGTAATTCCACGCAAACAAGTCATTGCTCGTGACTAGCTGGTGAGAACAAAAACAGATCAATGACGGCTGTTTCAAAGGAGCGGCCTTGAGATCACTTTTATTGGTCAAATAATTTGTGTACCATGTAAATTTATGGATAAAACAACAATAAATGCCAGTAAATACCAGTAAAGCACGATTTTAATCCACTTCTCGCTCCTGAGGACCTGATCACAATTGCACGGTGGTGCTCTCCAGTTGGCCAATCATCCTTGCCTTCCGCCGTGGTCCACACTGATAAGGCCGGCGTCAGTGTCCTTCTTGCGGTCATAAATCTCTATTCGATGGGGCCTGGCTGCCGAGTTCAACAAGCGTCCTCCTCATTTTCTGACTTACGTGAGCGCTTCAGCACCGCCACCAGTGGGCCCGCCACATGCGTGCAGTCGCCACTGTGGCGCCGCTTGAAATAGATCGAGTTGGCGTCCACCATAGACGATGGAGGGGCCGAGTCAGCGTGTGTAGAACATAAATACAAGGTTGGATTCCATCATGGAAAGCCACCCGACAGTTGTTGGCGGCCACAGAAGACGGAAGAAGAAGAAAGGGATAGGGGTTCCAATCTCCACAGATCCAATGTTGTACGAAGGTTGCTCCAATATTTCCACCAATCCCCTTTAGACTATCTTTTCATCCAATCAGGCGATTCATCAGTACACTCGTTCGGACCATCACTCCGACCCATGTCACACGACGAAGCCATCGGATCAGTCAAGAAAAGCGAGGAGGTCCGACGGAAACTGACTAAAGAGAAATCCTTCTCCCATTCCCTCTTCTCCCCACCGCCACCACGCCAATGTCCACGTACGTCGCGCAGGGGCTTCTCTACTTCATCACGCACCCGCGGCTCTGGAAGCTCACTATCTGTCCGGTGCTGCTCACAATTGTCGTGGGCGTTGTGTCCGTGGTCGTGCTCTTTGCCGGTGCGCTGTATCCGCAGGCCGAAGGGCTCGAGTCGGCCGGCGTGCCGGCCTGGCTCGCGTGGATTCTCTCGATTCTACTCGTCATCATCGAGATCTTCCTGGTCACTCTCATCTACTCGCTCATCATTCAGCCGTGCTACCAGGACCGCGTCTTTGAATACGTGCTCGAGGCCAAGGGCTTCGGCGACCTCGTGCACAACGAAGCCAACCACTCGAGCTGCGGCCGCGTCTGCCGCGTGTGCTGCAAGGTCAGCGTCTGCATGCGGCTGCTCTTGCTCATCGTGTCGCTGCCGCTGAATCTCATCCCCATTGTCGGGACGCTCGTGTACCTCTGGCTCAACGGCGCCCTGACCGCGTGGGAGCACCACTTGTACTACTTTGAGCTCAAGGGACTCAACTATGCCGACCAAAAGGCCATTGTCGACGCGCGCCACGCGCAGTATGCTGGCTTTGGCATGCAGGCACTGTTTCTCGAGATGATTCCGGGCGTCGGCGCGCTCTTCAAATTTACCAACACGGTCGGCGCCGCGCTCTTTGCCGTCGAGATTGAACGCGAGATGCGCGCGACGCCGGCCGAGTGGACACATCTCTCGACCCAGGAAGAGAAGAAGGGGAACGCGACGAATCAAGTGGCGGGGTACCAGGTCGTGTAGACTGTATGACGGCCATGGGCTTGCTCTTGGAGATGGTAGTGTTTGCCATCGCTATTGTAATACTCTTTGGAGACTTCCCATGATATGCTTGCTTTCCTACCGTACTACGGTATTAGTAACTAGCCTACGGATGCTGTGAGACCTCGACGGCGCGTCGATCTCCGCACGGTCGTGATACGTCGCTGGGCCGAACGAGCAAGTGGAACTGCCGCGCCCCGTTCGCGGTTTAGCCCAACGCAGGCAACCTGACCGACGGCGAGATCCCCTCCCTCTGCGATTTTGGTAGCAGGTCTACCCGTTCATCCTACGGTGTCGCCACGGATCTGGGTCTGGAGAAACGTGGCTTGGGCTCTACTCAGTGGGTTAGAAGGCCATCTGACCTCTCTAGGGTTCCGCATTTTGCAGCGATCTAAGGCACTACTATCACAAATAGCTATTATCTGAAGAGCTCATGGCGTGGGAAACCACGAGTGGTGCCTATCTCACGTTTTACTCTCGACACGGAACACTACTATCGCCGAGGCGGCCCGTGAGAAAGAGGCAGCTAGCTACTCGCTAGAGCTGGAGCGGTCTCGACGCACATGGAGAGAAACCTCGTTTCGCTGCTAGAGAAAATGTTTTCTTTTCACTCGATCTCGAAAATCGACCTATCCGAAAATGCTCTTGGGCAATTGTGGCACGGCCCTGCCTAGCGTATTGGAGCTTGAACGCGGCACGTAGACGCACACGACTGGCAACGCAGTTGGCACGGCCACAGCCATGACGCGCTGGGTTCACGGGTTCAAATCCAGACCTGCCAGCGTGAAAGCAACTTGGCCGCTCTGTGCAAGCGAGCATGGAAGACACGTGGTGCCAAGACGAGCAGGAGTGCCCGGGATTCGCACATACTCGAGCACGGCTTCCTTGAAAGTCTGCTCGTTCACTACACCAGCAAGAGCAAGCGGGCTCGCTGGCAGTGGCAAGCCTCCTGGAGCCGCCGCTTGTGCTTCAGCCGCTTCAATCGCCTCAAGGAAGACTCGAGGTTTTGCCAACCAAAGATGATGGGCGGGTCTTCTTCTACGTGAACAGCGATTTTCCATGATTATGCTAAGGAGGTGTTCCTCTCCATTGGCCTTCAGCACGTCTTCAAGTTGGGCATGAGTGTGTATGTCGTCAACCTCTTCCTCTCCGCGCATTGTAGACGATGGACCATCCGCCCTCTCCGTCATCTTGTTGCTCTTCGTCTTGTTTGTCGTCTTCCTGGTTCTCTTCCGAGAGAACGGTCAATGAGAAAGGGGACTGGGACAGGGGAACACGGAGAAAGGAAGTGACGCGAGGCAATATTGGTGTTCAATACACCGTTTTACTGCTCGAACATCTTGATGATGATGATGATGGACTGAGTACCATTGAACTGCTCTTTTAGAGTTCCTATAGCCGCCGAAGGGCTTTCCTACTCAACGAGTTGAGCGAAGTGGTGAGCTTGGCAGTGGGCAAAGTCCGTGCCGAGGTGCTCCGCCAGGGCTACGTCTTCTGCTCGATTTGTCGGGTGTTGGACTTGACTGCTGGTTCGGGTGCCCATCACTGCGTTGGCGGCCGCGTCGGCCATCTCGTTGTAGGCTCGTAGATGGTGTATCCATCTTCTCACGCCGGGCTGGTCTCCGAGGCGCCGGGCTTCTGCGTAGAGCTCGCGCAACTGCTGGTTGCGCGGGGAACGGTATTGTCGTAGTTGGCCAAGGATGAGTTGGCTGTCGCCAACAACTTCCAGTGGGAGCCACCGGTGTTCCTGAGCGGCTCGGAGCCCCTCCAACACCCCGCGATACTCGGCTTGGTTGGTGGTGGTGGTGGGCTTGGCCGACGACATGGCTGCCGACCAAACTATGGATGCTGTGGTCGCCGCGAGGTTCGTGCAGACGATGGCCGCTCCGTTGCCTCCGGGCCCTGGGTTCCCTCGAGAACCGCCGTCAAAGAAGAGAACATACTGTCTCTCGGATGCCTCGCTCGTACTCGTTGCTGGAAACTCGTTCTCCGGGTCACTGCTACGTAAAATCTCTAGCGCCGCTGCCGTGTGACAGCTGGCTGCGCTGTTTTCCTTGCGCTTCCACCGAACGTCGACGAGAGTTGCTCGCAGGCACCCGTCGTGGTACGCTCGGGCTTGGGCCGGAGTCCAGATTGCTTCTCGATCCGCCGTGTCTGTGCGCCATCTCCAGATAGTGTGCATCGTGGCCAACACCTGCAATCTCCATGCGGCCTGCACCGCTTGGTGGGTAGCGCTCGTGGCTTCTGGCGTGGGCTTGGGCAGTCGGCTGATCTCCGGGCACGTCCAGAGCTCGCTGGGTATGGTGTTCAGAAGCAGGCTGAAGACGTTGTGCAGGAAGAGCATCATGGTGGGTCGCGCGTGTTGGTTCCACAGGTGGCTCCATCTCTGTCGCAGTGTGCTCCATAGTCGTTGTGCTTGGGAACACTCCAAGAAGATGTGGTCAGCTCTCCCCCGGCGGCTGCCAGTGTTGGGCAATGCGGGCAAGCTACCGTTTGTAGGGTGGGCGACCACCCGGTGACACGCTCGAACGTCTTGCTGCTGGAGCCTCCGCGCCCGCGTCGTTGGTCGTGCTCGTGCTCGTGAACGCGGCGAGGTGGGGGGGGGGGGGGGGGG
>JAADVZ010000997.1:0-10907 GCA_023335925.1 Pythium phragmitis | reverse complement strand
CGCGTGACTGCATCGATACGGAGGTCGGAGAAGTCGGTGAGGACCAGGATGTCGTGGATACAACCGAGGAAATCGAAGTAGAGCTCTAAAGTAGTACATTTGCATCTTTGAGGTATTATGGTACTGGATTGTGATAGATCGCAAAATGGTCCAGGTCATACCACAGTACCTGCTCAGATAAATTCGACCCTCCAATACAGCATGGTACTGTGGAATCATTCCCAGAGGGGGAATCGAACCTGGCACTGTAGCGTGGGAGGGTCGAGACCAACGTCAGACCCCTCTAGTGACATGATCAGCCGAATCTGCAATTTCCATGAAAGACATCTCATAATGGACGCTCCTTTATTTGGGTCAAAAAAGGCGAGAGTGGGCATACATTATGAGATCTACAACTGCGTAGAAGCGGCTTTCCAAAGCCGTTCAAGCTTGACATCTCACACTCATGAGCACTGGTGCGCTCCTACCCCATGTGACCATGTCGATCGGAGCCCCAACGTTAGAAACCTGATTTCTATCGAACCCAACGCTACCATCATTCCGCCCTCTCTTCTTTTTTTTGGAAGAGCAAACCCCAAAGGCGGGATCAGCAAAGGAGAGAGAGCTCGCCATGGGTCTCGACGCGGCCAAGGCCGGCAGCTACCTGTCGGGACTGCTGTTTGGGGTCGCCTGGTGGATCTTTGTGGACGGCGCGGCGTTTGCGTCCCACCACGACTCGCAGATCCCGTTCAATTTCGTGAAATACGTGCCCGGCATCGTCTCCACTCTTGCATTTCTCATGTACGTTGACTCGGATTCCCTCGAGAATTACCAGTGTGACCCACCGGCTGATCCTTAGGCTGAACACGCTCGACTGGGAGATGCTATCGAGCGATTCCATGTACCGCAACAGCAGCGCCGTCGCCGGCAAAGCCAGGTTCGTATTCTCCACTAGAGATTGGATTCGGATCCCCAACTAATTGGTGCTTGCTCGTACGCTCAGAATCTATGTGCTCTTTTGCATTGCGCTCTTGATTGGCGGCCTTGTGGGGTCGATTCTCGTGCTCACCCACACGTACGTCGACAATGCCTACGACGAGTCGGCGTGGCCGGGCGTGGCCGTGCTGCTGCAGAACGTGCTGATTTTCCTCGCGACCGGTGTTATGCGGGCGGGTCTCATCACAGCTGCGTACTAGTAGCGTGGTAATACGTGCGGGTCTCATTAGTAAGGAATCGGACGATGTTCCCAGTGCAAGTTTCTGTGATACTCATAGTGTTACTACTACTGTAATTCTCACGAGCCGATGAGGTCATTGATTTTGTTGGCATTGACGCGAAGCTGCGCGAGAATGTCTTTCGTTTGCCTGGTCAACTCGGGGTTTAATAGCCCGCTCGTGGATACGGACCCCGAGAGCCGAGCGCCCGAGGATACAGCATGGCCGACTCGCTTTTGAGGCGACGACCCCTTCGCAGGTGAGCCTCCCTTTTGCTTGGCCTTGGGTTTCTTGTGGGCAGGACTGACAGCCGATAGGTTCACGACTCCTCCTGTGGTGGCGTGGAGAATCGGCGCGGACTCGCACCCGGTGAGGAGGGATTTCGAGGGACTGCCGTCAAGAGCGTCATTGGGATTCGTGAGGAAACCGGCCATGTGCCGTTGGATCGTGTCCTTGATGTAGTCGCGCATGTTGGCGTTTTTGGCGCCCGTGGGATAAAAGAGCTTGGTCTGGGTCTCGTCGAAGCTGTGGTTGGGGACCGTCACGCAGAAGTGCGGCGGCGTATCGTCGAATGGGGAGCGACTTTGGGCGAGCTGCCACTTGACGCCTGTGTGGGCCAGATCTGGGAGCACCATCGGCTCCATGAGAAGACGAACAGACCTCACGATGGCGTCTAGACTTATCTCCCCGTCCGTGCGCTCGTCTGGCGTGCGGTCCGTAGTGTCTGCTTCTTCCTCACGAGTACCCTCTGGCGTGTCGCCGTCGTCTGGATCGCTGTCGTCCCCATCGATCGCTGGACGATCTTGGTCTCGTCGACTGATAAGCACCTGTCGTCGCTGCGCGTCGAGCTCCTTTCGACTCAGCGGCAAAAGCCGTTTGGATTGAACGGTCATGACATCTAGGTACGGCAACGCGAACCCCATCGTGGGTGGAGAATACGGCTCCCGGGCTGTAGACGGTCGCGGAACAGTCGTCTCCGATACGTTTGAGGGCGTATCCAAATCATCGTCAGCGACCAGGTCGTCTTGGGCAACCTGGGTGGCGTCGAGGCTTTGCTCGTAGACGTGCTGCTTCAGCAAGGCAGTCACGTTCTCGATCTCCATCACAACCAATATTGCTGTTGTGACTGCTCTGGGAGACACCACGCAGAGGCCTCGACACATATAGATCTAGAAAAATCGAAACGCCTTCCAGCTTGGATCCTGTAGTGTCTCTTCAGTGCTGACTCGCTGCGGTCACGTTGGTGTGGCAGCAGCGTCACAGTGGTGTCGTTACGCCGACCCGAAAAGTCCTGTGCGTCACAGTATCCTGGCGACCTAGAATCATCAAGAGACGTTCCCTCCTCGATATCTTTGCCCAGTGAGCAAAGAACCGCGGACAAAGACGCACGGGCTTCTCCTATGAAGAACTCCACCGTGGGCAGCACCAGCGCACGCAGCAGTGGACGCAAGGCGACACCACTGGTCAGTGCTTCCAGTTGCGACCATCACGAGCGCCCCGAAGTGCTGACTGAGTCTTCGGAGTCTGTGAGTCCTGCGTGGCGAAGGTTGCATAACACTGGTAAACCCAGGGCCACCAAGGTTCGCCCTTATCGTCGCGATGGTACGGCAGACCCCGAGCTCAATGACCGCCCCTGGTTCGAGTCGAACCAACGAGCCGAGGTGGCGCCACTCACGGAGCCCGAATTCCGACCAGCTGACGATGCCGGCCATTTAACGACTGACGCTCCTCCCAACATTGGATCAGGAGAGCCGACAGTCGACGAACCAGAGAACAGAAAGCAAAAGAGGCTCAGCTCTGGTCGCTCGCCACCGGTGCAAACCACGTTGCGACTCACGAAGAAGAAGACCGCCGCGCATCTCGTCCGCCGTGTCGCACCCAAAGGATCAAGCAGTGAACGGCGAACAAATAATGCAACTTCCCGTAGTGACCACTCCAGCGCTCGGGATATCAGCACGACTGAGTCATCCGTCTCACAGGGACGACGGCACTCTCGCATCCGCGCACCACTCACCCACTACGTTACAGCTGCACTGGAGAAGTTGCAAGCAAGTCCCCCTCACTCTGGAACCGCCCCCGCGATCCCTCCCGAATCCGCGTGGAAGTACCTGCTGCTCGTTCCATCTTCGCCGTTTTGGGTGCTCTGGAACTCTCTGCACTTGCTCGCGCTGGGCTACATCTGCACGGTCGTACCGTTCATGACTGCGCTCCCCTCGGTCACCTTCGGTACCGCCGGTGACTGGAGCGAGCGCGTGAACCGTGCGATCGATCTCTTTTACATCCTGGACGTAGTGGTGAACTTTCGTGCCTGCTTCATCGACGCCGAGACGGGCGAGATCGTGACGTCTCCGCAGCGAGTCGCACGCCACTACGTGGTCAGCAGCATCGCGTGGTTTACGTTTGACATAGTCATGGCGTTTCCATTCGACCTGCTTCTTGGAGGTGACGCCGTGGGGCATCACGGCTCAGCCATGACCTTTACGTTTGTGCGCATCCTGCGGCTGGTGAGGCTCGCGAAACTGCTGCGCATCCTCAAGCTGCGGCCACTCATGGATTTCTGCGAAGACACGCTCGGCGTGAGCCGCAACAAACTCATCGTCGTGCAGCTCGTGCTGACCATCGCGTTTGTCGCTCACCTCACCGCCTGTGGGTTCGTTCTCGCTGGCACACTTGGCCCATCAGCCGTCGTCACAACGGGCACTCCGCCCATCCAGCCGTCATGGATTCAGCGTAATGAACTGGCGAACGCCCCCGCTGGGGAGATTTACGTGGCCGCGTTGTACTGGGCGTTCACGATGATGACAACAGTGGGCTTTGGCGACATCGTGCCGGTCACGCTGGCCGAGCGTGTGTACTCGATTCTCGCCATGGTCATATCCGCGGGCACCTATGCCTACGTGATTGCGAGCATGTCGACGATCGTCGCGCTCATGAACCTGCAGCAGTCGAGATACTACGAACGCATCAATGAACTCAACGCGTACATGGCGAGCCGCCATTTACCTCCGGGTCTTCAGCTCCGGACGCGGCAGTTCTTTCGGTACTATCTCACCAAGAAGAGCGTCTTTGACGAGCACGCACTCCTCGATATCCTGCCGCCGAATCTACGGGAAGAACTAGTCGAACACGACGTGAAGACGGCCATGCGCCACATTCGCTTCTTTCACGAGCTCACGGACCGCGGCTTTCTCGGCCACGTTGCGCTGTTTCTTCGGCCCGTCTTCTTCCCGCCGACTAGCGTGATTGTCAAAGTGCGCGACCACGCCGGGGAGATGTATTTCATCAGCAAAGGATTCTGTGAGGTCCTCACCGAGAAAGGGCAAGTGAACCACACAGTCTCTCCAGACCACTCGCCGTTGAGAAAAGCTCAGCGTCTCTCGCCCACAAAAGCATTCACCCGGGCATCGCCGGCAAGGAGTGAACTGGTCGCGGAGCATGGGGAGCTCCGCGTGGCGTCATTACGCGATGGCGAGTACTTTGGCGAAATGGCGCTGCTCTGTGACGCGTCCCGCCATCGCCGCTTCGCGAGTGTGCGTGCCGTGACGTACTGTGAGCTCCACTCGCTGAGCTATTCGCAGTTGGGGCCAGCACTCGACAAGTACCTCTCCGTGTGGAAGCAATTGAATCGAGAAGCTCAAGTGAGACGCGTGCAACTGGAGGACTTGCAGCGCACAGCGATCGAGCAGGTGATCCTGAGCCATTCGTAAACACTGAGCGGAACAAAGAGACCAAAGCCACGAGATATATTGGAAACGGGAGAGGCCCATTGGTTGAGAGATAAGAGTGAGAGGGGATGATTGCTGCGGGCGTGGATCCTGCACACGTAGAAGCCAGGGGATCTTTATCTCACTCACGCCCCGGGAAGCCGTTCGCCGGGTAATGCTGTTGCGGCGGTTGCACAAACGGCGGCTGGAGATCGGCTTTGTCGATGGCCGCGAGGCGTTGCTGGCGCGCCTGGTAGAGGTACACGGCCCCCGCCCCCGCAATAAAGCCGACCACGGTCATCACTAACGTCGTCCACATCGTTCGTCGCTTGGCTACTTGGAGAGACTTGCTTGGTGGTCTTGAGGCGGCGCGTTGCAGTGTGGGGCCAGCAGCATAAGAGGAGTGGTGGATCGTGTCCGCCAGTTGAGGCGATAGAAACAAGGGCTGAGACCCGACACAAGAAAACACAGCACGTACTTGAACATGGACTTTTCGATCTCAGTGTTGATTGGGTGGTAAGACATCTAGATATCGCAGCGTCTCATATCTCTACACCACAAAGGAGATCCAGCGGATCTTCCGGAACGAGCGAGAGGCAAGCGGGGCAGCAAACGCAGAAGCAGACTGAGCATGTGGGGCTGGCGGTTGCGTTTCTCTCGTTCTCGCTTTGCGCGAGTGCAAAGATGTCTGGGAAAGAAAGCTCTACTGCGGCGTGAGCGTGAGACGCTTCGTAAAGGCCTCGTAGCGGCACTGCGCATAGCTGAGAAAGTCAAAGTCAATCTCCGACTGGCTGGCCTGGATAAATCCCCACAGCGACCAAAACAAGTGGGTCGCGAGCGAGTACGTGTTGGCCTCGAGACGCAGCGCCTCGACTTCTTCGTCTTTGACTGGCGCCTTGTCTTCGCCGGCCAAATATTCACGGCAGTAATGGCGCTGCTCTTCCAGCGTCGGGTACTTGGTAAAGTCGCCCAAGTGCGGGTTAATCGTCTTGTGGTAGTCATACGCCCACTCACAAAAGTGGTTGCCCAGATCGTACCCGCGCGGGTTGTACGACGAGTACTCAAAGTCAATCAGCACGACGCCCGTGTCCGTGCGCATGATATTGCCATACTGCAAATCGTTGTGGCTCAGCACGAGCGGCGACGGCACCTTGGCACAGATGGCCTTGAGCTCGTCCAAGTCACGGTCAAACTGGTCCCAGTCCACGACGCCGTTG
Organism: Pythium phragmitis; assembly: GCA_023335925.1. Classification (NCBI taxonomy): domain Eukaryota; phylum Oomycota; class Peronosporomycetes; order Pythiales; family Pythiaceae; genus Pythium; species Pythium phragmitis. The sequence goes on along the minus strand of JAADVZ010000997.1, from coordinate 4,793 downwards.
AACTGGTCCCCGACACACTTGACACGCGCCACGTCGAGGAGGCGGTGGATCTCTGTGAGAAACTTGGGCGCCTTGTCAATGTCGGCATCGAGCGAGTGGAACTTCTTCATCTGGTGGGCGATCGCGGCCGAGAGCTCGGGCTTACGCATCTCCTTGGCCGTGAACGTGGACCCCTGGATCAATTTCTCGACCCGGCCATTGCGGAACTCGCCCAGCAGACCGACGCCAATGTCGTGGTCCGAGAGCAACTGGAACAGGCGCATTTCGTCCGTGCGCGAAAAAAAAGAGTCGGTGCCTTCGCCGTAAATGCGCACGAGCACGTCGCTGTTCTCGCCGCTGGGCTTGGAGACCTTGAAGATGAGGTTGGTCATGGCGCCGCCCAGGTTGTCGACGTTAACGTCATCCGTGTTGACATTGTCCCAGCCGGGCGTGCACTGCTTGAGCGTCGCGACGATGGACGCGTGGAGCTTCTGCTTCTCGCGCTCGAGGGCGCCGACGGCGGCGAGAAAGGGGCGGACGATGACCGAGGCGTTCGACACGTTCATGGCGACCATGGAGATGGAGTGAGAGGAGGGGAGCGGAGGGGAGGGGAGAGATGTCGGCAGGAGACGGCAAGTTGGAAAATGGGAAGCGTTTTTCTCGTTTGCTTTCCCTTTTTGGGTTTTCTTTCTTCTTTCCTTGGGTTTTTGGGATGGGTTCGAGAAAGAAAGGGGAGAGGGAGGGGCTTTTTTCTGTTCCGACGCTTTTCACTCTTTGCGGTTGGAGGAGAAGACTTGACTTTCAGAACCCCAGGCAACGAATTTGCGACATGTCACAAATTGTGGTTGTCTGGATTGACGGGACGGACGTGGCAGCTGGGGGCACGATGGCATTCATACAAAAATGAAGTGTGATTGGACCTTCAACGGCAGAACAAATCCGCCGAGTCGGCGAGTCGTGGTTTTGCGTGTTTGTTGAAGAGGAGCACAAGCGCAACCGCCAAGATGTGAGTACACTGCTCGCCGCAGTGTATGGTACAGTGTGCACTCGCATTGTTTTGCCTGAGCACCCGTCTCCGCAAGCTCATGTCCTACCGCCTCACTTCTGTGCTCCGAGACCGGACCGAGAGTGGTCTTGGTGAGAGCTCCCCATTATCTGGAGGCCGAGAGTGGTTTTCTTGGTGAGAGCTCCCCTTTATCTGGAGGCTTCTTCTCCCTTGCCATCGTATACAGTACCCACATCTTGTCGAGTACTTCGACAGTGTCCCGCCAAAGGGAGCAAAAGGTAGGAGCAAAAGGAAGCGGTGGGAATCGAGTACAAAAGCACTGTCCAACCTGCAACAGAAAATAAACGACATTTGGACGGACAAAAAACAATGATTGTGTGGGTGATCCATTCACCTCGATTAGTTGGGTCTCTCGCAACTGGGACCAAAAGCGGGAACTCGAGACCTTCGCCGTTTCTCCAGTTTGATGCACAAAAAAATAGAGTGGCACTCTGATTGTTGTTTTCTGTGTTCTGGAGAAGAAGAAACTGGCGTGCCGTTCCACTGCCCAAACTGAACTTGATGAAGAGCTCTCTGTACCCATCTCAACCTTTGAGGGGGGACTGAAAATCCTGGATCTTATCTACTACAGTATTTGCTTTTACCGGTTCTGCCCTGTGAATTGCAAACACGTGGTGGCCATTGATGAGGTTGCGCCACCCACAAGCCAAAAACAGTTGCACTGTGCTGTACTGTAGATTACGAAGCCATCCATACGTATCCTTCCCGCATCTCAGAACCCTCTCGCTCATGCATGGACAAATGATCGCGGAGGTTACGCTACGTATGGAGAGATAGAGCGCGAGCACAGGCTGGTGAGGTCTCCACAATCCTGAGGGTGGTAATAGATCCGCGCGATCTTCGTCTCACACCTCACTCCATTGGTTTCCTGGTTGAACCCTGAACCTCACTGTTCTAGGAAACCAACAGTGAACTCTGTCTGTGCCATGGCGATGTCTCCTCAATCGCCGGTGTGTTTGAGCGAGGAAGCAAATCCCCATTGCTTCTCCGAAATTCGAAACGGCTATCGACAAGGAACGTGTCTTGACTATTCTGCTGTAGCAGACAAGAACCATCGAGCATGCCTCCGTAGACTGATGAGTTATTCATGAGTTATCCATGAAAGGCGCAATGCCATAGCTCATTACGTCTACTCGTCCCATGAATTTCTCTTGTCATTGAGCGTGCCCTGCAAAACCACCTTGTGTGATCAGCACCAAGAACGCAATACCCACTACCTGGCGACAAAGAAGAGTACCGGTCTCTGGGCCAGGTCTTGCCGGGCACGTATACGTTCCCTCGCCTTCGATTTACTTGCCGCGTGCCGTGACGCGGGTCATGAGCGGTCCGGCCACAGGACACGTGAGCGCAATCTCGTACGTGGTGCGCCACGGATCCTCCACCATGTCCAAGTCGAAGCGAGCGACCAGCACGGCCAGCGCGATCTTCATCTCGAGCATCGCAAACTTGCGGCCAATGCAAATGCGTGGGCCCGCGAGAAACGACGAAAACTGGAACGGCGAAAACGACCGCAGCTGACGCCCCGACGCAGCCTGATCGAACCAGCGCTCGGGCTTGAACTCGGCGGCATCGTCGCCCCAGACGCTGGGCTGCCGCGCCTGAGCGTAGGTCGCCAGCACGACACGGTCACCAGCAACGATCGCAGTGCCATCGCTGAGCACGGTCGGTGCCACGGCCGTGCGGGCGGACACTGCCACGGGCGGATTGAGCCGCAGGTTCTCCCGCACCACGGCTTCTAGGTACGTCAGGTGCTTGAGGTCGTCCATGGTCGGCACGTACAGCTCCGTGCGCTCGAGATCCATGAGCGCCGGCAGCTTTGCGCGGAGCTCCTCGCGGATCTTATCGACAATGTGCGGATGGCGGTTCATCATGACCAGGAACCAGCTCATGGCGTTGGCGGTCGTGTCCTTGCCGGCGAAGATGAACGTGACGACCATGTCGCGGATGTGCTCGAGCTCGGAGCCGGCCATGCCGCGGCGCCAGTCCTGCGCGAGCGAGGCGTCCACTTTGCTCTTGAGGAAGAACGAGATGAGATCTTTGGCGTCGCTGTCGCGCTTTTCGCCGGAGACCGACTGCGCAATAATGCCGTACACGAGCGTGTCGATGACCTGCATCTGCTGCTTGTAGACCCTCTCGTCGCCAATGTTCAAGAACCGCTTCGCGCGCCAGAGCCACGACGGCTGCTGGAGCCGCAGCTGCAGCATACGTGCACAGTACGAGAAGGCAGCGACAAAGTCGTTCTCGTCGTCGCCCGTGAGGCTCCGCTTCAGACAGTTCAGCTCGACGCCAAAGCCGATCTTGCCAAACACGTCGCTCGTAAAGTGGGCGATCGCTCGGCGCATACTGATGGGCGCCGCCGCTCTTGTCATCGCGTGCGCGTGGAGAGCGTCGTGGAAGCCGCGGATCTTGTCGCGGATCACAGTGGCCATGACGTCCTTCATCATTTGCAGCGAAAAGAGATGACTCGCCGTCTTGCGTTGAAAGTTCCACGCGTCACCCTCGACGGCGAGGATGCCGTGGCCGAAAAAGTCGCGGATGATGCCGCACGACGTCTCGCCCTTCATAAACACATCGGTCTGCGTACTGAGCACGTCCTCAAAGATCGCTGGCGCTGTCGCGATAATCGATCGCGGTCGCCCGACCACGCGCAGCTGCCAAAGTCCGCCTCTGTGGCGCAGGCTCTCGTCGGTGAACCAGTCATACAGGCGCGCGCGCTGCTTCTTCATGGTGTCGAGCGTGTTGGCCAGCACGGGCAACGTCGATGACGGTGTGGGCAACTGCGCCGACGTTTTCTCGTGGGGGCCGCTGCGCTGCACACCGCGGAAAGCGAGCGCCGCGAGCGTGACCACGGCGAGCGAGGCGACCGCTGCTGGAAGCCAGTCATTGTCGTAGGCGGGTCGCACGCGCGCGAGCAGATTCTGAAGCGCCAGCATGCTTGTCACGGAGGGGAGATCTGACACTGAGAGTCTCGTATTGGCGCCACGTTTTCTACTACCCGTCAATACTCCAGTGAAGAGGTCCAATGCTAAAACACGGTGGGATCTAGCTATTTTCCCCAACCGTTGATATAGAGATTGTACCGTGTTCTGGAGATACAGAGGAGGAGCATATAACCTTTATAAACCGATATATCACCTTCCAGCGCCTCGTAGAGACCTTACAATATTATGCGTTTAAACCCCGTGAAAATGAATCCCTGTCGAAAACGGAATATTTTTGACCATCTTCAACTTTGACTCGTCTGATTGCAGATTACAGAGCATCAGTCTCTACTATGATAGGATAACTCTGCCAATGGGTTGCCCTCTTGAAACCTGAGAGGACACGAGTCATTGCGGCGCGATTCCCTCTCACGACAGGCGTGATGGTGATGAACTGAGTACCATTGAACTGCTCTTTTAGAGTTCCTATAGCCGCCGTTTGGGCTGTCCTACTCAATGTGATGAGCGTAGTGGTGGGCTTGCCAGTGGGCGAAGTCCGTGCCGAGGTGTTCCGCGAGGGCTGCTTGGTCTGCTCGATTGGTTGGGTGGTGGACTTGGCTGCTGGTCTTTGTGTTCATCGCTGCGTTGGCTGCGGCGTCGGCCATCTTGTTGAAGTCGCGCAGATGATGTGTCCATCGTCTCACGCCGAGCTGATCGCCTAGGCGTCGGGCTTCTGCGTATAGCGCTCTCAGTTGCTGGTTGCGCGGGGGGCGGTATTGCCGAAGTTGGCCGAGGATGAGCTGGCTGTCGCCAACGACGTCCAGTGG
>JAADVZ010000996.1:0-10908 GCA_023335925.1 Pythium phragmitis | reverse complement strand
TGGGCTCACTTCGCGAACCGAACCCAACTCAGTCTGTCCAGTGAACAATCACCAATCCAGGCGGATGCAACTCGCAATACGAAGGTACACTGTATGGTACAACTGTACAGTACTTAATTGAAGCATCCAGATCTCCCCATCCTGAGCCAGGAGTCCTAACGGGAGGGGGGGATGGTGGCGATGCCCGCAGGGTAAAGAGCTACAGAAATACAAATACTCCGCACTGTGCCGCACAGTGCGGAGGGTTTCAGCCTGTCTTGGCTCTTGGCGCGGAGCCAAGTGAGACCGCTCAGCCAAATCCATCAGTATTCTGCCGATCATTCGATACTCTCTTCAAAACGTGATCAGTTGTTCACTTGGATCAGGCCATCAGCCCAACCAGCTCCCAACGGGTAATAGAAACTTGAAAGATAACAGCATCTCCAACCGTTCTGTAGATCGTGAAACGTTTGTCCAAACTTTCTCCCACCCATCTCCGTTAACAATGTTCCGCGGCATTCTCTTTCGATCAGGGGTTTACCGAGCCCGGAGAGCCTCTCCGGGCTGTGATGTTCCTCTCGGAGAGGAACATCACATCTCATAAATGATGGGGCGAGTGGAAGGTCAGGTAGGTTTGTGTCAGCCTGCTGTGGGTTCATTTGTATGTGGTTTTGCCTGGTCCAGTCAGCACGAGTGGAAGATTGCAACGAACCCCATATATATATGTCACTGTGTCGAGGCGAAGCATTCGTACAGGGGCAACATCAAGAGTACAAATGATATTAAGACCCAGACTGTTGACCAATTGGCCATCCATAAAGTGCACCACTTATTTCTCGCAGCTCGTCATCCACGGTGCAGCCGCCGTGACCATCATCCCCGAGAAGAACGACGTGCCGTTCATTGTGTATACAGACTTTATTACGTGCTATGTTGCTTACATGAGCAGCTCTTTGCGCGTCTCCTCCTTATCGCGTATTGAGAGCTTAGATACATACGCAATAAATAGAAGGAACTGTCTCGTGGGTACGCGCTGACGAGTCTATATATAATGGCACACGTGGGCACTCTCACCCTCCGACTTCAGACGCCTTGCCAGGAAAGATTACGCACGCCACCGTCGGCGGAGAACTTTGATCTCTGGACGAGCGAGACAGCAATGGGCGACGCGGTAGAGTCGTCCTTGTACTCGGACTTCTCTACCAGCAGCAACAACAACCCAACAACGCCGATTTACCGCAAGACTCGACGCCTCTCAAAACCGAGCGAAATCTGTGGAGACCCAGTTGTCGTCGATATGTTTCTCGGTGTGGATGAGCTCAGCTCCCTCGATGACATCTTGACGTCGCAGCGGTCGGAGAAGGATGATCGCCGAGCAGGTCCGACGGCACCGCCTGGTCAACGACTGCGATCTCGAGCAAGTCGTTCAAGCGGAGCCGGCTCATCCAAGAAGAAAGCCACGCTTTCTGGCACGGCCCATTCGATTACAAAACGGGATTCAACCCCAAGCATACCCGTGCCCGGCGGCGACTTGTTTCTGAGAGAGAATACGACGCTTGCGAGGCAGCACCTCACGTCTTCAGCGTCGCGGGTGCGTCCAGTGAAGCAGCAGCAGCAGCAGCAACCGCAGCCCACCGTGCCCAGCAGCACGCGGCTTGCCACTCACCTGACTGTTGCCCAGACAACTGAATCGTCCTGTGTTGGCCATCGCCACAACAATAACGAAGACAACGACGAACCAATCGTCGAGCAGGCGGGAGGATGGCCTGGGCGCGGACCAGCACCCTCCACGCAGTACTTTAGTCGGGGCCGTGCCGAGTGGGAGACGCTACACGGTGTCAACCAAGCTGGTCGACTGCCCACACGCAGCCGCCGGTACTTGAACCACTCTGCCGGCTTCGATCCTGTTGTCGATGATCCTGTGTCGACTTACGCATTCCAAGCTGGCGATAGCGACGATGGCGAGTCGCCTTTGGGAGCGCTCCACGCGGATAGGCCGCCATCGCGTCAGTGCCACGCGTTCCCCACTCACCTCCTCGACCCGAGGGACTTCTTCTCCCCGAATAAGCAGCTTTGTGATGGTGCGAGCATGATTAGTATGACGCCATGGCATGCTGATGTTGACGAGCGTGAAGAAGACGAGGGGGGCTCGCCAAGGGCGGGTGGTCCCGAGGAGGACAGTGGACCGGACCTGAAGCCGCATACCAACGACATGACGAACCAGCGTCCACCATCGAGATATATGGTGAAAGCTGCTCGAGGCGGTACGTCCTCGTCGGATACGTCGTCGTCATCGCGCGGCGAAGAAGTGCAGCAAGGTCGACTGCCGTCGCGACGCGGAGCTGCGGGGTCTCGGAACCAGGCGGCTGTGCAATGCTACCACGACCCCAAGACTGACGGCTTTCTCGAGGTCGACGAGAGCGTACCGCCGCCGTTCCGCGTGGAGATCTCGACGGATTCTAATCGGGATCAGTACGTGGCATCTCAGCATCATCGCGTAGACGAGGAGCGTCGTCATGGACTGAAGTCACGGCGCTCGTCATTTGGAACCCGCAGTCAACTCCAAAATCTCCAAGCGACCTATGCGCAGTTGAGGACGGATGCATCGTCCGTGAGGGAAGCCGAGGTACCGTCCACTCGCAACAGGTGCGCAGCATTCCGATGGCTCACGGTTGCTTGATGCTGATCATTATGGAATGACACTACTCCCAGCCTCCTTGAACCCCAGTGGATCCGAGAGTTGAATCCTCCATCCAAACGAGCTGTTGAGCCCATGCTTGCAGCTCGCCATGCTGGTCAATGCGCTTCCACGCGAAGCAGCCGCAGCATCGTGCAGCCAACAGCTTTCTCTTGCGACGACAGCGACAACAACACCAGTAGCACCCAGGCTACCCATCAGTGGTTCCGGTCGATCAACAACCCGTTCTTTGTCGCATGTACGGCGCCCACCGTGTACGATGGCATGGATGCCGAAACGGCGATCGCAAACACACCACTCTTTGCTGGGCAAGACGACCTCGTGGCGATGACGCAGCTCACGGACCTGCACTTGGACGACTTCATGGGCGACCCACCGTACGTGTACAATTCAGCGTCAGTGGGACTTGGACTCAGCGCCAACACACCGGCTGATGTTGCCAATGTTGGTAGTCTGAGCGGGGCGGGTCCTACGACAGCTACGGTATCGCTGCGGACGTCATTGGATCGAGACTTTTTAAGGCTCTTTGCACAACACTGAATAGAGCAATGATTAAGGGAGGCTAACACCACTCTTTTCGTCACTCTCTTCTTCGAGCGACCCTGGGGACGTATCAGTACTGGTCGAAGTAGGCGGTATGACTGGCGTTGTCGTCATCGTGGTATTACTGAGCGTCGTACTCGCACTGCTGTTTGCCGTCGTCCCATTGAGCACGTACGGCCAGTCGGACATTGTAAACGCCGTGCCGCCACCGTTGTGGTTCATTTCTTCAATGAACGTGAGCGTGCTCATGATGGTCCCTCCAAACACGCCGATAAGCATGACGCACGCGAGGCAACAGCACAGACACGCGATGCGGAGACACATTTTCGGACCGACGAGTTCTTTTAGCATGAAGATCGGATTCGCCGTGAGTCGCATGCGGCCTACCGGCGGCGGTAGGTAGGGATTGACGTTCGGAGAGTCTTGGCCTTTGCCCACGGGGTTCATCTGCGCCTCCTTCTCGGGTACAATCTGGACTGAGACACCGATCCGGCCCTGTTCAATCCAAGAGAAGCGTTTGAGGCGTCCATCGCTCGCTATATTAGTACTAATTGAGGCTCACCATGTCCATGGAGGTCGCAGACTCACGGTCCGTGTAGTAGATCGTCACCCACTCAGCTTCATCAGGGAGACTGCCCATGCCGATGAAATCCTAGTCGCCACAAAGCATCCATCAGTACTGGCTAGAGTCAAAGCAGCAACTGCCCTGTACCAAAAGCCCGTTGAGCGCGAGCCGCGCCTCGTTCGAGTCGCGCGCTTCTTTGGTTTTCCGCTTGGCGTCCTTCGATCGCTTTTGGGCTTCCTTGTCGAGAAACTTGGGCTTTTTGGCATGCAAATTCAGCTGCACTTTGCGCGTCTTAGCACCTTGGTTACGCTGGAGGAGCGTGGCGTTCTCCGTGGTGCCGTATCCTCTTTCCAACGTGTCCTCGTCCTCCTCCTCCTCGTCGTCCTCGTCCTCCTCATCCTCTCCTATGGTATCTTTTGCTCCAGCAGGTGCCTCCTCCGACCCTTTCTCTGCCGCATTCTTGGCCAGGTTCTTGAGCTCCAGAAACGGCGTCACCGAGCGGTTGGTCTCGTACGCTCGTCGGAGCCACTTATATAAATCCAGCTGAGCCTCTCCGATCACATCGTTCCACTTGATGACGTCCTTGTCCCACAATTGAATGTGGAGCCGCGCAAACTCGGCCGTGCGCAGTGGGTACTCGGTCGCGAACTTGAAGCGCCAGTTCCAGCAGGGCTTGCCGTTCGAGCAGCGCCAGTGCACGTCCGTGTGGTCGGGCTTGCCGCCTTCCATCCACACCTTGACGAAATAGTCGTTGATCTCGCTCTCGTCTCTGTCAGTCACATTTTCGGCGCGCCATACAATCACGCGCACCTCGAACTTCTGAGGGGCCGGCGGCTCGATGTTCGTCGGCGGAAGCAGCGCTGCCTGCTGAGCGGTGAGAATGTCGACCCAGACCTGCAGCAGTCCTTGCGACGTGGTGCGCTTGGGCGTGAAAAGGTGCCGGTTCTCGATCGGCTTCATGGGCAGCGCAGTCGCCTTGTCGCGACTACTGCTGTGGCTTCCAGTGTCCGACGTCAGGCGCTGCCACTCGCGATGGAACCACCGGTCCTCCAAGTCGATGGTCGTGCTGCCGATGAAATCGTCGCGCGTGATCAGGTCGTGGTCCCAGACGCCAATCTCGAGCTGCGACGCGCCCGGGAGCGTCGTGTGGAACGTGAACAATTTGAAAAAGTCGGGGTTCAGCGTCTTGCGCTTGTGGTGGGCACGGTCAGACTGGATTTCTTTGCCCAGCTTGAGGCGCAAGTACGGATCGGAAAAGCCGTTGAGGTCTTTGGCTTGTAAGTTACAGCCACGCAACACGTAGACGCGAACGATGACGGCCTGTGGATCCTTTAGTCGGTCGAGGTCCACAAGACCAGGTGCCGCTTGCTTGGTGTTCTTCTCGGTCACAGTGATCACGCCCTTGAAAAGACCGGCTTTGAGCTGGACGCGCACGCGCTTGCGCTGCAGCAGTGATGGTCGTGTAAGAACTGAGCGATAAAGCGGGTATGTCTCTAGCGCTTTTCCCCTGAGGTAGTGTTCCAGTTCTTCGCCACCTTGATCGATCCACCAGTCGCGGCCTGTCAGGTAGGAGAGTGAGCCACTGCCCGCAGCTTCGTGGGGTTCTTCCTCGGTAGCACTAGCTCGTTGCTTGGCACTACCGAGCGCCTTGTAGACGCCGCTGCCGCCTCCTCGGCCACCTCGAAGCAGGTCCGCTTGGCCCGCGGCATAGCGACGCTGCTCTTCTCTCTCAAGTTGGTCTTGCACGGCCGGATCTCGCGTCTCTGCTGTCGTGGTGGCCATCCACAGAGCTGGTTGAATCGAGTGTGGCAGCTTGCCCACGCCGAGTCCATCATCCGGCTCGGCAGCAGCATTCGTATGCGCTTCACCCTCTGCTTCGTTCTCCTCCTCGCTCAGCATACCCACGTCGTCCCCCACTAGTGGATCCTCATCAGCATCGGCTGCTTCTTTCTTGTGGCCTCGCAGCCGCGCAAGGCCCAGCACGTCCAAGATAGATTTACGTCGCTTCTTCGCATCTGCTTTTGTGGTAGTGAGACCACCATATGCGTTCGGATTCTCAAAGACGGCTTGCTGAGACGGTGGCACGTACGACGCACTCCAGGGCATCTTGCTCGCGAGGTCGACAGCACACGACGCGATGAGCGTCTTTTGGAGTCCGCCCAAAGTCACGTCCAGCACACGGATGCGCAGCTGCGGTGCGTGGAGCGTATCGACTGGCAGCTTGGCTGGGAGCACGAGCCGCTCAAGCAGGTTGGCGTTTTTGCCGCGCTTGCCCGTGGTCGACGATGGTGCTGGCTGCGTAGACCGCACGTTCGTGCCATCGGCAAACACGCCGCCAGTTAGTTCAAACTCGACGATCGGATTGCGGATGCCCAGCAGACTTCGTGACTTAAGCTTGCGCACCCCAAGCGCAACGATTTCTAAGTTGGCCTGCTCGCACTCGGGTTGAAGAGCCTTTGGGTCGGGCACAAACAGCGTCTGGGTGGGAGTCTTGTGGTCAATGTACTGGATCGAGATGAGCGCTTCGCCGTGCGGCTCGTCAATCGTCATACCGACGCTATTACTCGAAGACGCCCGCGCTGTCAGCGTGTACCAGCCCGGTCTTGCCGGGTTCGCGTTGGCGACGGCACGCTGCGCTTTTGCCATGGGGATCCGGAGCTCGCCCAGAATCGCACCGGGGATCTTGGTTGAGGCTGATGACGAGACGGCGGCGTCGTGGACGTAAAAGACAATGTCGGGCGAGTACGCCACGTCATGCGGCACGTGGGACGTGAACACGAGCGTCTCGTAGAAGAGCGGGTCGAGCGTTCGGTACTTGCTCGCGGTCTTTTTCACGTGGCCACAGCAATGGACACTGACAAACGGATTGGGCGGCTTGAGTTTCGTTTCGGGGAGTAGCAAGTTGCGGAACTGGAATACGTGGACACGGAATTCACGATGTACACGGTGGTGGCGAAACGACGCGAAGAGCGACGTCTCGTCTCCCCACGGAGTTCGCACCGCGACTTCTTCGCGGCCAAAACCAAGGCGAAGCAATAGAGACCCCGGGGGCTGGGTCTTCTCCATGGCATACCGGGTCTGGCGGCGTGCAACTTCCTCTCGTAGTTGGATCCATTCGCATCTCCCGCTGAACGCTTGCTGGAGGTACTCATCCGCGGGCAGCCGCGCAAACGAGACACTGACAAACGTCTCTTTGTCGATCTGGCGGCTCAGTGTAATAATGAGGTCGGGCAACTGCGTGAGGTCCGCCGGGAGCAAAATGGGCCATTTCTCTTTGCACTCTTCCCAATTGATGCGGCCGTCCTTGTCGACGGGGAGTGATTCAAACAGCAGCTCATTCGAGCCGATACTCACGGTCACACGGAGCTTGGTATTCGCCGCCGACGGGCCTGAGAGCGCCGACGAGAAAAGCGGCAGGTCGGCACCGCAGAACACTGCACACCGTAAGACGTACTTGAGCGTCTTGGGCAGTCGCTGTTCGATACTCGTGTCTTTCATGCGTTTTGTGTGGAATTTCTCTCCCTTCTCCGGCAGCGACGCCTCCACTCGCTCCATGGAGAGGAGCACACGGCCACGGTAGGTCGACCCCAACTCAGGCATTTGCGACACCCACGCGGCCCGTTTCTTGTTCACTCGCTTGAGCGGCGGGCCGTACAAATTGAACCAGCGCAGCTCCACTTCGTCCGCTGACAGTTCAGCCACGTCAAAGGTGCTGTCCGCAGCCAGCTCAAGCTCTCGTCGGTGTCTCGACCCGGCGGCTGAGATCACACCGGGCTTGGCCATCAAGCCACCGGGGGATTCAGCCGACACGACCTGCTGGTAATCGTGGGCTGTGATGCCGACGAGTTCGTCTTTGCGACCAAGATCACGGTCCCACACAGAGATGGCGATGTGGCGACACAGTGTCGGCGCCATCACGGGAATCCACAGCTCTTCCATAAACTCCGGTGCGAGATGCGCCGAGCCTTTGACTGTGACCACTGACGAGCGACACGCGACGTTGGCTCCGAAACCAATCTGCACAAATGCGTCAATGCCGCTGGCCATGATGAGGCCGCCCTGGTCCACGGCCGGCAAGTCTTCGGCCTTGAACACTTTGACCACCAGAAAGTGGAGCTTGAGTTCGATGTTGGGCGGTAACAACACGAGCGACTGGCTCTCTGGATAGAGATTCCCAGTAGTGGCACCGCTGCTACCGTGCTCAGCTGCCTGGGCTGTGGTCGCTGCTGCGTTGGCGAGTTCTTTGGCGATCTCGGCTTCGCGGTCGTGGACGAGAAACGTATCTCCCGGGCCAATGACCGTGATGCTCACGAGTAGAAATCCCTGGATCCCATGGTCTTTGTGGTTGAGGTGGTCGTGGACTGCGACCCACTGACGATACAGCTCGTGGTGCGGCTGCGTTTCGACAATGATATTGGTGAGGAACTATTTCATGTGGGATCTTGGATGGAACCCTTAAAACAAACGTACCCGGAAGTAGACTGAGAGGCAGTCGAGCTGGTAGGAGCCAATCAGATTGTCCTTCATGACGGTTTCTTTGTCGTACACTGAGAGCTGCGATCCGACGCACATACACATGGGGTTAGTACGTGATATCCGTTCCCAATAGTGATCCGGGAACGCACCCTGATCGATGCGCGTCTCAGTTCATTTTGTCCAATGTTTTTGAAGTGGAAGAAGAGCACCTCGTCAAACACGCAGCCCAGCGTGTCGTACTTGGTCGAGGTCTTTTTTCTCTGACCCATAACTTCGGCATGGACGTACGGATCCGACGTGCCACTCAGCTGCATACCCGTTGTGGTCAATCACTGGTACTATACACTCGAGTGCTTCCTACATACGTACATTTTCGCCTTTGAGATCTCGAGCTTCAATCACGTGGAGCTGCACCTGATAATCGCCCTGGCGCAGGTTTGCGTACAGCGTGGATTTGCGCTCACTCTCGAGTCGCTCGAGCTCGCTCTTACGTGCCAACGCCTCGTCCTCGGTCTCATCGCCTTGATCCGCGACGATGCCCATGACGTCGTCGTCCATGTCGACACCTGCCGGGTTCTTCACAAAGTCTCGCATAATCGTCGGGTCATTTCTCTTGTTGTACACGAGCGCAACCTTGAGCTCGAGCTCCGAGTCCATACCCGGCTTGCGCTCCCAGTTTTTGTCTCGGAGTCGGAACCAGCTCTGCGTCGCCATCCCCGGAAGTGCCGCGACGTCCGTACACGAGATCCGCACTTGTCCCAGGAATCGCATTTTGACGTTGATCTTGTCGCGCACCGACAGCGTGATGCTCGCGGCCCAGTCGACAGCGCGGAAGCTGAACGTCTCGTTCCAGTACGGCTCGTCGTTCTTGCTCACGACGCTCGTCTTGTACTCGCGTCCGAGCGATGACACTTTGACATAGCTGCTGAGCGTGGACCGCAGTGTCGCAGTCTGCAAGTTGCGTGCCTGGATCACGGTCACGACCAGAGTGTTGGGCAGCATATCATTGGCGTCGCCCGCCAAGTCGATCTCCTTGGGTAGAATCTCAACGGGGGCGGCTCCAAGGACGGCGTCGTGATCGCCATCGGCAGCGTCAATCTGCTCGCGCCGACTCGGCATGCTGCCGGTGGATCCTCGCCGCATCGTTTGTGGCGCCTTTTGATGTCGAGAAATGCGAGTGCGATCCGGCGACTTTTCACAGATCGAAGATTAGCTTTTAAGATACAGCTGGTTTCCACGGTTTCATTTCGATCATTTTCTGTAGAATTGGATTTGAAGGACATGTTTCCATCCTGGATGAGTCGGAGGGAGAGGAGGCTCTCGTTGGATCGACCGACGGCTCGGAGAGGCCAACCTTGGGACGTGGCGAGTGGATTTGAGCGAGCGCGACCGAGCGTGGTGAAGCCGGCCGTAGGCCGAAGCGACTGCTCGTTGGATGTCGGCCTCATCCGGCAGAACCGCGAGAGACGCCCAATAACCTATCCTATCCTACGTTGAGGAAAGCAGGGCGAAAACCCTTTCAGCTATGTCGAGATCTTGTCGGCGGTCAGGAATAGCATCGTCGAGGTCTTGGCGGAGAACTCGAGGCCGTTGGAGCTGTTGTAGGTCGTTCCTCTACCGTCCGGAAACCACCATTTCCGCGTCCGCTGCGCTTCCTCGGAAATCTAAAGCTACATCGTGTCCCAGCGGACGCCGAGCGCGTCAGAGTCTGGCAGTACCACGTGCATCTTCAACAAGATGACATGAGGTGCAACTGGATCAAAGCCATCTTACTGAACAAAGGATGTGAAGCCTCGAGAGTCAATATCACAATTATAATAATTGCCTGTGGAAATTACTACGTAGTAGGATTTTGTGAAAAGTGACTCCATGCACGGCAAAGAAAACAATCAAACCCACTCGACCTGGGCCAAGACTTTGTGCCTCATCGAGAGTGCGAGCGCACTAATGTGGCTGCCATCGTTTGCTGGATCAGCCTCAAACTTGTAGCGGTGGAGCAAGTTGGCAGTCAGCACACGCAGGTTCAGCATCGCGAGCTTCATGCCAATGCACTGGCGGGGTCCAGCACTGAAGGCGAAGAACTTGGTCGCCAGGAAAGTAAGCAGCTCGCCTGTCTTGGCGTCGATCCATCGTTCGGGCTTGAACTCCGCTGCATCTGGCCCCCAGACACGAGGGTTACGCGCCATCGCGTAGCCCGACATACTAACGTTCTGCCCCTTTCGAATGAAGACATCCCCGGCGATGACAGTGTCCTGGGTGGCGAAGCGCAGCAGAAGCGGAGCCGCAGGGTGAAGTCGAAGAGTCTCCTTGATCACCGCCTCCAGATACACGAGCTGCTTGACGTGATCAGCCGTAATGTAGCCATCGCGACCCACACCAAGCTGCGGCAGTTTGGCCGCGAATTCCGCGCGGATCTTTGCTTCGACCTCGGGGTGCTTGCTGAGTCGATAGAACAACCACTGAGTTGTCAACGCCGAAGTATCGCGAGATGCAACCACAAAGTTCAGCACAAAATCCACCAAGTCTTGAGGACGCAGACCAATCTTGTCCTCACTACTGTGCTCGACGAACAGCTCGACCGCAGTGAGGATCTTCTCATCATGCTCTTGACTGCTGGCTTGTCCGTTCTCCTTCGACAGAGACTGAT
>JAADVZ010000995.1:0-10913 GCA_023335925.1 Pythium phragmitis | reverse complement strand
GATGAGCGACATGTAGTCCTTGACGCTGACCCCGCGATTGGCCTCCTTGTTGATGAGAAGAGTGTTGGGAACTTTGTTGTCGAGAAGCCATTGGGACATGAGTGGGAGCCGCACAGCGTTGAACTTGTTGCGCTCCAGAAACGATGCGATTTGGTACTGCAGATGAATCCAAGCAAATGCGTCAGCCACCCACCACGTACGAACTCCTGACTGAAAATCATCCCAAGCAAAAGAACGTACTGCTGTCGTGCCGTTGTCGGTGTTGTCCCACAAGCCGAGCGGAATGGCTTCGCCCCTAGTAGAGAAACAACGCCGTCTTGGTCAGTAACCTCATCCGCCACGGAATGACTCCATCAAGTAAGACAGCAGTATCAAGCCACTCACGTCTCCATGCCAAACCAGTTGATGCCCTTGATCTTGATCGGCACTTCGGTGCCGTTGGCCGAGACGGCGACAATGTGGCCGTTCTTGCTCTGGTAATCCGGCAGTTCACACTGGCTCGGCGGATACTTGTTCGGGTTGCCGATCGCCCCGTCGTCCGAGACAATATCCGCGCGCGAGTTCTTGCCTGCATCGTCCCCGTCGACGATCGTAGAGCTCTGAAACTTGGCTTTTTCAAAGGCGTCGTCTCGTGTTGCACTTGCCGAGTGCGCTTGGACGGCGTAGTAAGAGATCAACCCACCGGCAGCACCGAGAAGCACGACCAGTAGCAGGAGACCCGGCCACATGCGGTAGCGGCCTTTGTAGTCGCGCGCGGTTTCGCCCTTTTGCTTGGCCGTGGTTAATGCCGCGGCTTCAATGTCGCGGATTACGGTCGTTTGTCTTCCAGTTGTCGACGCCGCCGATGTCAAGCTGGTGTCGCGCTGGTCGCCGGGTTCGGGTGCGCTGAACCGATACGCCGCGACCGACATGGCCGTTCCTGGCTCGTGTTCACGCGTGGGCGTCGCCATGTTTGCGTGTGCGGCGAATGATGAAGTGACCGACTTAGTGCAAGCGAACCCGAGACTGTTCTCGCTGAGGCTTCGGTCCATGGAGTCCGCACCTACAATACGCAGTATCAGGTACGTACGAGAAGAGAACCTTCTCAAACGTGAATAATTTCCGACAACGAAAAAACCTAGTTTGAGGCGTGAAGCCGCGTTGAACCCATTGGGACGGCGCATGTCTCTTCATAGAATCGAATCGAAAGCCAGCCAGCCAACCACCCAAGATTCCCTTGCACACAGTCTGTGCGGTGCGTCATCATGTATGTATGAAGACATCTCATAGTGAATGGAATACTGTAGTGGCGTTGATGTCGTTCATAATGATCCATAGTGTCCATTTTGACATTCCAATGGCATAGATAATAATTGAGTGTGGCGCCTGCTCTAGGCTTTGGCGGCGGCCGGGAAGCACGGGAACGGGCGAAGGTTCTCCATGGTATCCATGTGCGCGAGGCCCTTGATAAACTCGGTGTTTTCCGTGAGCCAGTCGGTTTGCAGCGCGCCTTCAAAGAAGCGGCCGGGCTTGTCAGCGGGGTTGTACTGGTACTCACTCTCGGGGTTCAGTGACCACACGAATCCGCCGGCCCACCCGGGCTTGGTGATGAGCTCGATCGTGTAGTCGGTCGTGCGCTTGGTCGTCTTCATCGGGTGCGCGTCGGTCGCGTAAATGCCGCCAAACTCGCCCAGCACGATGGCCGCGCCGGTCTCGGTCGCCAAGAAGCCAAACATGTCGTCGGTCGTGGCTTTGACGCGGCTGCGCAGCTTCTCGTCGCTGAGCTCGACGTACCCGACCAGCCCATTCTCGCCCTTGGTGTTTTCGCCGCCCAGACTGCCACCGCCGTAGAGGTACGCCTGCGGGAACACGGCGGGCGTGTAGTAGTGCGGCGCCCAGACAACCTTGTTGGGCACGCTAAACGTAATGGTCTGGTTCTTGGCTCCTTGGAGGCCACCTCCGTACCAATCAAAGTACCAGTACCGCTCGCCGTCGAGCTGCATCTCGTGCTTGGTGTAGATGCCCTCGACAAAGCCCATCCACTTGGGGCAGCCCTTGAGCATCCGCTCGGCAATGCGCTTGGCACCGGCGCGAAAGTCGGCCGGGCCGTCGTCTCCCCACGTCGCCGTGGACGGCTCGTTCTTCAGGTCGATGCCCATGACGTTCCAGTACTCGTTCGTGCACAGGTTCTTGGTGAGAATATCAATCGACTCGAGGAACTTCTCCTCGGGCACTTCGCTGTTGTACCACAAGGCCCCCTTGTCGGCCTTGGTCAGCGTGTGCATACTCAGCATGATGCCAATGTTGCGGTGCTGAAGCACTTTGACGATACTCTTGAGCAGCTCCATATAGCTCTTAACGCTCACGGCGCGGTTCTTGTACGTGTTGATCAGGTTCGGGTTGGGCTTGGTGTTCTCGAGAATGTACGTGGCCATGAGCGGGAGTCGCACCGCGTTGAACTTGTTCTTCTCGAGAAACGCCGCGATCTGAAACGCCGTCGTGCCGTTCACGCCGTTGTCCCAGAGACCCAGCGGAATCGCCTCAGCACTATTCGATCACACCAACGTCAGTACCAAGATGAGCAGATACGAGCGAGAAGATGGAGAGACACGTACGCTTCCATGCCGAACCAGTTGATGCCCTTCATCTTGAGCGGCACCTCGGTCCCATTCGCCGAGACCGCGACGATGTGGCCGTTCTTGCTCTGGTAGTCGGGCAGTTCGCATTTGCTCGCAGGGTACGCCTTCGGGTTGCCGACCTCGTCGTCGCCCACAGCGGACCCGTCCGTGGATCCAGCAGCGGCGTCGGGCAGCGTCGCGTTCTGCGCCGTCGAATCGTTGCCGCCCTTTGTGGAGGCGGCGTTGCCCTTCGGGGCCTTCGTGACGACGTAGGCAACAATGCCGCCCACGGCAGCCACCACGAGCAGCACGACCGCGATCAAGATGACCCGGCGGCGGCGGCTGTTGCCCATGGGCGGCTGCGGGCGCCCATACTTGTTGCCGGCGCCGCTGAGCTCCATCATCGCAATGTCGTTGCCCGGGCGCCCATTGTCCATCACGTCGGACGAGCGCATCACGGGCGTGCCCACATCCTGCCACGGGTTCCCCTGCCGCGCGTTATTCCGCATGTTCGATGGCGCGAGTCGTAAGTAGCACGTCGGCAAATGACCGCGACCCCAACGGGCGAGCGCGAAGAGCCACGCAAGGGGAGAGAGTGAGCGCCACGCCCCATCGTTCGAGATGCAGTACGCGTTCCATCGGGAAGGGAGAGGACAGGCGGAAAGAGAACCGGGCGTCCATCCTCACCAGGTGCTGCTTGTGTGTCAAAAGGCCAGGACCTGAGCCCTTGAACGCTTTACGCATTAGCTAAGAGGCCCTTTTTGTGTAAAAAGTGCATTAGGTGAGGACAGAAACAGTGCGTTTGTGTATCTATGGGAAATTGATGAGGGCAAAATAGGCACAATGTTGTAGTATTCACACAATTTGCGACGTCAATACACAAAAAAACACACAGTTCTGGCTGTAAAGACCTGTGCACATCATCAATAAACCCGAGCACATGGCTGCTCCTCATTGAAAGAGCTCTCATGTTGCACTGGTGTACGCGTACTACACTGCAGTGCGCCATGCTATTTTCCACTGACTGTTTCGCGTGGCTCGTACTGTGAACTGGCCAGCAGTACAGTATGTGTATGCGATATAGTAATAGCGGACTACAGACTAACCTCAGCGAGACATATTTTGTGCTGATCTCAAGTGACTGTAACTTGTGGGTGATGTGGGTGACAAATCTCGATGGTACAACATATCCAACTCCCAGGAAACCCGGAACGTGATCCCACGTACTGCACACAAGCGGCATTGAATCTCGTACGGTATCCCTATTCCATTGTCCGTTGAAGCGTCTCCTTGTGGCGGCTCAGCAATCACAAATTCTGATGCGCACATTACGTGAGCGGGGCTTCGAGCTATATAATAGCTTCCGATATGTGGAGGTCCGAATTTCGCTCGAATGTGTGAGCTACTGCTCTATACAGCCTTTGATTCTCTCACTGGTCCAGTCTCGTTGTGTCTGTGACGATCACCTCATGATGCCGTCTATGCACTCCTCACGCGAGTCTTCACTAAAGACTCATCAAGTGTATATACAAGTCGAGAAGTGTGCGTATCACGCACACGTAGGACCCTGCTCTGCAAGACTGGTGACGAGGCAAAGCGCGCGTCACAGATACACGATCATGGAAAGATCAACACAGTAACATGAGTACACTGTTGATTGGCTGCAATGTGCCGATCGCGAAAGGTCGCGATCCAAGATCGCATTTCCTTCTATTTTATCTAATAAGGCTATGCAGGACGCGATTTTCGATCTTTCTTTCTTGGGATACTGTTGAGCTACATCTCTCTTAGCAGGATCCCCTCCGCTTGGCCTTGAGGCTTCCCAGTTCGCAACTCGCGCTGTTTCCAAGCCCTGAAATCCCAGTTGACCATCCATTCCATTGCATCGGCCTCCTGACGATGAGAAGGACGTCGCTCACGACTGCGCTCGCCTCGGCAGTGCTGTTCGCTGCATCGCACTGGACTGGAGCTGAAGCTGGTTTCTATGGTGCGCTGCTTTTCGTCGTCCGCATGCTCTTGTTGTGATGGTCTTCTGATCATGTGTGTGTTTTTCAGTGTGCCCGGCGCCGTGCGAGGCGATGCTGCTGCCACGCGACATGGAGAGCCTCGACGACTGCCTCTGTCACGGCAACGCTACGCCGCTCGCTAACACCAAGAAACCCGGCTCTGGAGGTTCAGTTTTCCGCTGCCCGACGGGCGCTGCGGCCACAAGACTCCACCCGTCGAGCTTTGCTGACTGCGCGTGCGTCGCTGGCTTCACGCGCGACGACATGCGTGAGCAGTGTGTGCCCGACCAATTCCAGTGTGTCGGCCGGTACCGTCTCAAGGACCGCGTCACCAAGGCCGCGTCCATCGCAGACTGCGACTGCCAGCCGCCCTACAAAAAGGACGAGGCTTCCGGCGCGTGTGTCTTGCGACACTGTCCGCGTGCAGGCAACTACGTGCAGAAATTCCAGCGCAAGCCAGTGACCTCGCTCGCCGACTGCGCATGCGTCGAGCCGTTCATTAAGAACGACCAATCTGGAGAGTGTCTCGTGGCGACGCCGTTCACGTGTCCACCCTTTTCGCAGCCGCTCGCGACCAAGCGTGCCACGTCATTTGCCGACTGCCACTGCGACTGGGGCTTTGTGCGCTCCCCCACTCAAGCCTCGTGCGAGCGCGAGAGCGTCGCGTACGCGTGCCCCAACCACGCGGTCAAGCGTGCCGGACTCGACATCCACGCGCGCGCACAGAGTTTTGCTGACTGCGAGTGTGAGAACGACCACGAGTTCCGCCGCAATGACGAGACCCACACGTGCGAGCGTCGCAACAAGGACGTCGACGGCGACGGCCGCGACGAGATTGACGAAGACGAAGTCGGAAAGTTCCAGTGTCCTGCGTTTGCGAGGCCGCTGTCGCCCTTGCCGCACTCGGTCGAGCAGTGCGAGTGCCTGAGTGGCTACGGCTGGAAGACGCCCGAGATGACGTGCGTCAAGTTGTCGGCGTTTGTGTGCCCGCCACACTCGTTCAAGGCGAACGAGAGTCTCCAGGCCGAGAGGTCGTTCCATGACTGTGAGTGCGCGCGCGGGTACTTCCGTGACGAGACCCACGGCGCGTGCCTCGAGTGGTTTCTCGCCAACGACAATGGCTGTCCCGACTTTGCGTTCCTGCGCCACTGGCCGCTACAGAGCAAAGCCAACTGCCAATGCATCTATGGACTCCACACTGGAGACTCGCCCGTCGAGACGCCACCCCCACAGCAAGCAGACGAAGGAGACCTTAACCCTAAGCAGACCAAGAACAAGAAGACGCCGCTGGTGAGAAAGCCACCGACCCAGTGCAACGCGCCGCCGTCGTTTCTGAACGTGGGCTTTTCGCAATGTCCAGAGAACGCCGTCGCGATCCAGTGGCCGCTCACGTCGCCCGACGACTGCATGTGCAAGGACGGCTTTGACGTGCTCCCGATTTCCGAGGCGCAGTTTCTGCGTGGCAACGGCGAGGGCTTTCGTTGTGTGGATCCCGCGACGACCATCACGGAAGACGAAGGCGATCAGGACACGATGACAACGAGTGCAGTCGTGTGTCGCGCACCGCTCGTGAAGAACCCGTTCACGGGCGACTGCCGCTTGCCGGTCGAGCAGGTGCGACCACTGAAAACGACGAGCGCGAAGCAGAACGGAGACCGTGGCGTCGTCGTGTTCAAGGGCATCGAGTACGACTACGTGCTGACCGAGGACGATATCATGGTGATCCAGGGCGACGTCGCCATTGGCGAACTCGCGCGCTGGCCACTCACCGACGACGGCACGGGAGAAGAAGTGAGCTTCCCCGTGCTTCACGGGTACTACAATTCGGAACGCGACCACCGCTGGAAGAACGCAACGCTGTGCTACGAGATCGACGCGCCCGCATCGTCTTTCCAGTCGTCTATCGAGAACGCCATGACCCACATCACCGACGTGACCAACTTCCAGTTCCAGCAGTGCCTCGAGAACGCCTGCGTGACGGACGCTGCGTGCGCGCACGACTTTGTGCGGGTCCAGAAGACGGCGTCGTCGTGTTTTTCGTACATTGGCCGCATCGGCGGTAGGCAGGCGCTGGGCGTCTCAGCGGAATGTGGCCAGGGCAATCTCGTGCACGTGCTGCTCCACGCAATTGGCCTGCGCCACACGATCGACCGCGACGACCGCGACGACCACGTGCGCGTGGCCTGGGAGTGCGTGCCCGAGCCGCGCCGCTCGTTCTTCGTCGTCGAAGAGACCAACGACGACGTTTTCGTGGACACGCCGTACGATTTCTTCAGCATCATGCACCACCCGCCCGACGCCTTTGTGAACGCAGCCGCGACGCCTTGGTGCGAGTCGCTCTTCCCGCTCATCGCCGATCCCATGGAGCGCGTCGAGGTCATGGGCAAGATGGGCCAGCGCGAGCTGCTCGCTGTGACCGACATCCACGCCGTGTGGGCGCTCTACCCCACGCTGCAGCAAAACGACAAACCGCCCACGTACATCAGTCAACAGCAGAAGGAAGGCGGTCCACCGGCGGTCTTTGAAAGCCGGCTGCATACGAAAGACGACGTCGACGCCAGCGCCGCGTCCTCCACGCGCAGCGGCGCGAGATCCTCGTCATGGGGCCGCAAGCTCGGCAGCTTTGTCGGCGCGCTGGCCACGCTCACGGGCTTTGCGTTGCTGGTGGCGTTTGCAGTCGTCGAGTTCCGACGCCGCGCGCAGCAAATGCAGGGCGGCGCCTTCTACTCCGAGTCGCTGCTCACAGACAAGACCTCGTACGACTAGTGCGTTTGTTTTCATAGTGTTTCTATTCGAGTAGCTCCCGCAAGAGAGACCCTCAGTAACCTCCACGCGGCTTGGTCTCTTCTCGTTCGTGGTCCCTATTGATTTATTCTTCCACGACTGGTGCCGGTGCCGACGCAGCGGCGGTGCCGTCGAGCACGGCCTGCAGCGCGGCATTGACAAAGACGTCGCCCTTGGCCACGAGGTACTTGGCGAGCGGCAGCTTGTCCGCGAGCGCCTGGCCCTCGAGGCCCTGCAGCAGCACGAGAATCACGTGCGAATTGATCCTCTTCTCGGCCGCGGCCTCTCGCGCGATCTGCTCGGCACGCGCCCAGTCGCCCTGGCGCTTGGCGTGGGCGACCTGGAAGCCGTACCACTTGTGCGTCTTGACAATGCCCGACGCATCGACGATCCGCGCAATCTCGTCCACGGCCTCCTGGTCGTCCTCCTTCTCGGCATAGTGCGACGCCAGCCGCACGAACGTCTGGTTGGGCACGTAGTGGCGCAGGTGCTGCGCCTGGCGCACAAAGTCAAGCGCGACGTCGGCGTGGTCCATCGCGATCGCGCGCGCCACGAACGAGCCGATCGCAAACTCGGACGGGTACACGTACTTGCTGTCGCAGAGCAGCAGCGCGCGCTGCACGTCGCGCAGCTCGTCGGGCGTCTTGAGGCCGCGCACGACATACTCAATCTTGGGCTTGGTGAGGTACAGCGCGGCCGTCGGAATCGAGAGGCGCGCGCCGATCGAGTTGAGCTGCTTGGTCACGTCGGCCACGGAGCCTTCGATGCGCGGGTACTCGACGTTGCCACTGAATGCACGTGTCGCAGGGAAAGCGAGACGCTCGGGGAGAGCGCGCAGCACACGCGAGCGCACGAGGAGGCCGGCCATGGCTGCTTATCCAATCGGGATATGCGGACGGAGCTCTTCCACCAGACACCCATGGCCATGTGAAAACTAACGGTAATTTATGGACCCTCTCGAAACCGATTGGGAGAGTGGTAGGTAGCGAGAAGTGTGGACCACATGAGAGAACGAAATATTACCATTTCCGATGAGATAGCATGGAGGGAGCTCGCTCTCTATGGAGGTGGGGAATGAGGGGTTTGTTTCTTGTATTGTGGACAGCGTGGGCGGTTACTGGAGGATCTTCTTGGTCGTCTCGTTCGGCTCAATGCCCGCGACCTTCATCAGCGACGCCACTTCCTCAATCTACAGAAAACCAATGAGCACTTTGCGACGTCCCCACAATGAGAAGAGCGGTCGCACCTTGTCCGCCAGTTCCTGCTCCTTGAGCTTGAACAGCATGTTGTTGCACGTCACGCGCATGAGCTTCTTGCTCTCCCTGTGTGTCGTTCAAGCCTCCGTCAGTGTCACCTCGACAACCCAAGAGATCCATCCAACGGAACGTACGCGGCCGTCTTGAAGATCTCGAGCGCCTTGTCGAAGTCCGGCTGAGCGATCGCCGTGCTAACAGATCCCCACACAAAGAGACAAGGTCAGTGTGCCTCTCATAAGAGGGTATCCATAGTAGCACAGGGCGTACCGAATGAGAATGTCGTACGTGCGGTCCGTGCTCTTGACGGCGTACTTGACCGTGCCAATGTCGTGGAGCTGGAAGACCTTGTCGAACTCGCCGTCCTTGAAGAACTTGGAGAGCAGTTTGTTGAGCGTCGAGGCCTCGAGGAAGAGGCCGATGCGGTAGTTGGCCTCGAGCACTTCAAACACGAGCTGCGCGGCGTCCAGTTCCAGGGCCTTCTTGACAAAGACGCCGGCGGCGCTCGCGTCCGGGTCGACGCGCTTGCGCTCGTAGATCTGCATGATCTCCTTGGACGCCTCGAGCTCTTCACTGGTCGTCACGGTCTTGAGAAACGACGTAAGTTTGGTCTTTTTAATCGGAATGTTGCGATCCGCGAGCGACTTGATGTTCTGGAGCCAGTCCTGCGCCGAGAGCGTCGCGGCCGCCGGCACCGAGGGAGCAGCGGCGGCGACCGAGAAGGCGCGCGACGCTGTGGACGGCACGAGCTGGCGCTGCGCCGTCGAGAGCGCCGAGCGGAAGGCCTGCATGCGCATGGTCATTCGATCAAGTCCCCCGAGCCGCTCACTTTTACGGTGGTGAGCTCTTGCCAACCAGCGGGTGTGTAGCGAATCGGGTGGGTTTTCGAATCGGGTTGAGAACCCGGCCCATGTGGAAATGACGGGTTTCGAGTGGGGAGAGAAGACCCAAAAACGGATTAAAGGGAGGAGTGGCACTAGCGCGGGGTGAGAGTGACATGATCGTGTTATGAAGTGAGTTGTGATTGGTCAATCTCTTGGCGGCGATTCTTTTTCTTTTTCTTCTTCTTTCTGAAATGCACGTCTTCCTTCGTCTTCATCGTTCGCTCACACACAAAAGAAACGATAGCGAACCCTAGGGACATGCCGCCTCGTGCAAAGAGGGTGGAGATCTGGTGTGGCGTGTTAGGTGACGACAGCGTGTTGTCGGTCTAGATCGCGTGCAACGCGACGGTCGCAAAGCTGCGCCTTGCGATTGCCAAGAACATCAATGATGACCCGCGGGTCCACGTTGCGGCCCGCCGTCTCAAGCTCTTCATGCTCGAGGACCCCCAGGGGGGCGACGCGAACGGCGAGTACCCTCCCACTGATTTGCTGACCATGACTCTCCGCAGTGAGGCGTCCGGTGAATCCCTGAATTGGATCGTGGTGCCGAATCGATTCTTGGGGGGCTCCGCGTCTATCAGTCAACTTTGCACGGAGACCTCGTGCTGTACCAGCAATGGGTTTCAGGACCAGTGGATAATGATGCAAACGTGTGCGATGGACGCCGGCGCGGTGCTGTACATTGTTGGTCCGTCTGGCGCGGGCAAGTTGAGTGCGGCGTTTGCGTTTGCGTGCAGCCAAGTGGATCGAACACAGTGGATTGTCGTGTGGATCCACTACGATCAACCCGCTGACATGTTTTGTTTGGTCAAGCTGGACGGGAACAAAAAGGCGACGGCTGTGGCGAAGGACGCGAGAGATATTGCTGCCGAGCTGCAGGCACTGGAGACGCCATCACGCGGGATTGTGGTCTTTTTCGATGGATACGTGGAGTGGCATGCGCCATCACACCAAATGCGCACGGAACTCGCTTGGTGGCATGGCGATAATCGACAAAGTGGGTGATTCATCTGCGTTTCCTCCATGACAACGCTCCGCAAATCGTACATTTTTTTTTTTTAGAGAATAGAGTATATTGCGTTACAACTAGTGAACTGCGATACCTATATGCAAGAAAGGTTAATGGGCGTCCAGTAAGGAAGCCTGCCATTGGAGAAAGTCGCCAGCCGAGAGCTGTTCGAGGCCTGCCCATTCGGGCCGGGTCGTAGGATGGTGGGTCTGGATGCTGCGGTGAGTGTCCATGGCGAGGTTGGCGGCGGTGTCCGCCGCCTTGTTGAATGCCCGAAGGTGGTGGGACCACCGGGTGACGCCAAGGCCGTCTGCGAGTCGACGGGCCGAGTGGTAGAAGCGCCGGAGGACAGGGTTCTTTGGAGGTCGGTAATGCTGGAG
>JAADVZ010000994.1:0-10916 GCA_023335925.1 Pythium phragmitis | reverse complement strand
CCCCCCCCCCCCCCCCCAGCAAGCGATTGCGACTGTCTGTCTGTCCTCTCCGCCCTGCCTTTGAACGAGGACCTACGACCCGTCCGTCAAGAAGATTCGTGCGTGCAACGATCAACGCGGCCATCGCGGAGGTACAGAGTCGAGATGCCTTCCTGACAAGTCTCGCGCTGGTAAGAACACAGAGTTCAGAGTATCGTTTCCGAGCAAGGGGTTCTGTTCCACAGTACTATTCTTTCCTATAGTGAGCCGTTAGGAAAAGCTCGTGGACACAAACGACATGCCGACGGTCGCGTCCTCGTCGCTTTCTGGTTGCGTCCTCAACAGATTTTTCGACAGTGTCTACGTCATCCACAGCCATCCCCACCAAATCGTCAGCCTCATCAGCCCACTGTGTCTGCATCCTCACGACTCACCACGTCATAGTGGCCAGACGCACGCGGCTTTCGTATTCGCGTGGTCGGCGCAGGTGGTTGGGCCCGCGAGGGTCTCCGCTGTGGCGTCCACTCGTTCGCCTGCTGCCTCGTCGTCTGATGTGTCTGCTGATTTCGTCTCGGACTCGTCCGACGCCGGCCCTGCTGAGCCCGTGGGTCCTCCTCTTCCTCTTCGTCTTCTTCTTCGTCACCCTCGTCTTCCTCGTCCTCGTCGTCCTGCAGGGTCAGCTCGTGGATCGTCACGGCCTGCTCGTCGAGCCGTCGCTTCAGCAAGACGCTCTGTCGCTGCAACGCTGTCAGCTCCCGCATGAGCTCGACGACTTTCTGCTCGTACTCGCACTGCAGATTCTCTTTTTCTCGACCAAACGCCGCCGTGCGCTCGGTCAGCTCTTCCCGCAGCCGCTCACACTCGTGGCGCAGCACCACCACGCTGGCACTCTCAGTCTCTGCCACTGCTCCGCAGTCGAGAGGAGACGACGAGTCGCTCGACCCAGACACATTCGACGGCTCGCGCTCGCTTCGCCGCGGCGGACTCGTCCCTGAACAAGAAGTGGACCCGGATATCTTGCTCTTGGACGGCGAGACGTACCGTGCCTTTTTCAGCAGTGTGTCGATCGTATGGGCCTGCTCCTCAATCAGCAAGTTGGCGCTCAGCTGCGCACTCATGATCTCGTTCCACTGCTTGGCCTTGTCGGCCTTGAGCTGCTCGAGCGCGTCGCCTTGCTGGTCCAACTGCTGCTGCAGGTCGTCTTTCTCGTGCACAAGCTGCTGCTTCTCGGCGGTCAGCGCCTGGACTGTTTGCTTCATGCGGTCGAGCTGTGGCAAGAGTGCAGACCCACGAATCAGTCCGTTTGGTTACTGTACGTTTTATGCAGCTTCCGTCGTCTCTCACCTCTTCGCGTCGACAGAGCTCGAGCTCCTGTAACTGCTTGCTCTGGTCAGCAGTCTACCACGCAAGAAAAGAATGTGAGGACCTCCACCGAATAAGATCCCGACACTTGCAGACCACGCACCACGGTCGTCATTTTTGACAGGTTCTCCATCAATTCTTGCAGCTGAGCCTTTTGGTCCTCGCTCCGCTGGGCGTCGTCGCTGGCCTTGCGCTCCAGATCCTTGACGTGGCGTTCCGTGCGGGCCAACATCTCCACGAGCTTCTTCTCCTTGGCGAGCAGCTCGTCGTGCTGAGCCGAGAGCGTCTTCCACTCGCGCTGCCGCTGGTCGCCCTCCCGCATGGCCGCCTGCAACTCCCCGGCCACGTCCATGTACTTGGCGTTCACGTCCTGGAACCGGTCCCAGCGCTCGAGCTCCATCTCTTTCACGACCTCGCGGCGCGTCGCGTCGCGTGCACTCTCGAGCTGGGCCTCGAGCAGCTCGTGCCGTTGCTCGGGCGTCTTCATGCACACGGTGCACGTGGCACTGGTGCGCTTGAGCCGCTTCTCGAGGTCCCAGTACTCGCGGTCTTTTTCTTCGAGCTGCTGCTCATGGCGCAGCTGGAGCGACCGCAGACTCTGGCCCACGCGCTCGTTCTGCTCGGCCGTCCGCGCCCGCGACCGGAAGAGACCGTTGTAGTCTTCCTGCAGCATCACGAGCTGCTCTCTCGCGTGGGCATTTGCCGCCAGTACCTCCCGCCACTTGTCCTTCATCTTGGTCACAACGAGTTGATGGGCGACCTTGAGTTCGCTTTTGCCGGCCAGCGCCTCTTGCAGCGCCGTCGAGAGATCCGCGACCTTGCGCTTGTACTGGAGCACCTCGCTCTGCACTTTCTCCTTGAGATGCACGCTCGCCGACTCGCGGTACCGCGCGTCGCCCACTTCTTTCTCGAGCACTGCGAGCCGCACGCTCGCGCGCGCGAGCTCGTCGCTCAGCGGCGTCTTGAGTGCCACGAACTCTTTGCGTTCCGCCTCGAGCTTGGCGCGCAGCTGGTCCACGCGCGCGCGCAGCGCCTTGCGCTCCTCGTGGCTGCTGGCCACGCTCGCAGCAGCTTCCTTGCGCACCAACGCCAGCGCGTCCTCGTGCTTGCGTTCGCTGGTGCGCAGCGTCTCGCCGAGCTCGGCGAGCTTGGCCTGGTCGGCCTGGTGCTGGTCCAGCGCCGTCTCGAGCAGCGCGCTCGTGTGGCGGAACTGCTGCGCGTGGGACGCCGCCTCCTTCTCGCTCGCGCCAAGGGCCGCCTGGAGCGACGCGATCTCCTTTTTCAGGGCAATCGCCTGCTGACTCGCGACCGCCGCGGCCTTGCTCGCGGCCTGGTCCTTCTTCACGAGCTGCTGCCGCAGCGACTCGAGGTCCCGGAGAAATGCCTGGCGCTCCTATAGCAGACAGAACTCAGTACATTGCCGAGTCCATTGCCCTCCAGAGAGAAGGACCTTTTCAAAGCAGCGCTGGACGTCTTTGACGGAGAGCGTGCCGGCCAGCGCGTCGCCCTGGGAAGTGGACGCCAGCGTCGCCGTCGCGCCGCCGCCGTACATGGTGCTGTAGCTGCGGCTACCGACCCGCGTGCGCGTCGTACTCGCAGTCCTGCGGCGCTCGTGCGGCTGCATCAGGCTTCTATTACCGGTACTTCCTCATCGAGCTCGCGTATTTTGGAAGCCCCCAACAATATGGGATGCCAATACGCGAGCCTATACCTTTTCGAAAATGATACCTGCTGGTATAGATATCCCAATTGGGCATAACGGCTCGAATTGACCTCTGTAAAACGATATCCGTCACAATCCGCTACTCTTCGGAATTTGGCGCGAAGGCGTTTCGAAACGTCGCGAATATTGGCGGACTGGAGGAGTGCATCACCGAAGTGCTTCGCTTTCCCTGTGCCTTCGCTAAGTTCCGTCGTCTCAATGCACTGTCCGTCAATCCAGCGCCGCCCATTCGTTACGACGGCCCGCGCAGTATCAAATCCGGTTTTAGCGGGAGGCGATCATCATATCCGCAGTTCCCCGACCGGTATTCGTTCATCATCGCACCCATGGCGGCTGCACGCGGACGGCTCACGCTGCGTCAGCTGCAGGTGCTCCACCGCCACGGGGACCGCAGTCCGCTCGCGAACGTGTACAAGGGGAGCAGCGACCGCGCGGTGGCCGACGAAGTCGCACGATGGGAGTCGCGGCTGCCAACGCACGACTCGCTGACGGCGCTGGGAGAGACCTACCGCTTGCGTGACGCGACGCCGACTGTCACCGAGGGCATGCAGCAACGGCCCTTTGGCTGCCTCACGGACAAGGGGCTTTCGCAGATGGTGACGCGCGGCGAGACGCTCGCGGCGTTCTGCAAGACCGAGGGGCTCGCGCTCGAACAGCTCCGCGAGGACGACGTGCTCGTGTACTGCAACATGTTCTCGCGCACGCAGCTGAGCGTGCAGGCGCTGCTCACGGGCATGCTGCGTGGCCACGACCACCTCACGCCGCACGTCCACGTGCTGCCGCTTGACCGCGACATGATCCACAGTGCGTTCGGTCATAGTAATTTATGTCTCTCTTATTTCAGGGAGGTCTCTGACCATGGACCCATTGGGTACTACTTGTAGCGTACTCCGTGTACCCAGAGATCTCGCAGCTGACGCGAAACCAGGACCGTGAGAACGCGCTCCTCGCGCAGCGCGAGCACGAGATGGCGCGGCTGAAAGCCGAGCTGCAGGACGCGTTCCCGATGTACCGCCAGGGCGGCGCGGCGTTCTTCTGGACGACCTGCGGCGACTATTTCAACTGCCGCGAGGCTCACGCGCTGCCGCTGCTGCCGGGTACTGAGAGCCTGCGGGATGCGACCGTGGACCACGTGAGCTTCCGCTACCACCAGTTCTACGACCACCGCCGCATCCGCAGTCTCGTGGCCGGCCGGCTTCTTCAGCACACCCTGGACGCGGTGGGGACGATCGTCTTTATCGCCCCCTTTCTATGAGGTCCAGGATCTTTCTAACTGTGCTGTACTTTCTAGATGGACAAATTCAAGGCCGGCGACCGCGATGCCAAGAAGCTCGTGGTCTACAGCGGCCACGACGTGTCGATCCTCGCGCTGCTCCACGCGATGGACGCCGACCTGATCCGCCCGCAGACCTACTGGCCGCCCTACTCGTCGGCGCTTTCGTTTGAGCTGTTGGAGGACGAGGCCCACCAGTGGTTTGTGCGCGTGCGGATCAATGACGAGATTGCGACGCTGCGTCAGCTGCCCGACGTCGTGTCGCTCGATCGCTTCGAGGCGATTGTCCACGAACGCATCGATATTGACGTCGAGTAAGTATTACTACGCCATAGTAATACTATCTCCAATCTAAGAAAACTACGTGGTTGATGGATAAAGCGTTCTAGTACGTGATTGATTGATGGATGAAAACTGTTCCACTAGGAGAGCAACTCGGCGACTTGGAGAGCACGCTTGTATCGGCGGCGTGTGAGCCGCACGGCGACGTCCTGCGACTCCTCGTCTCCACCGGTGGGTTTCTCCGCCACACCAGCGTCAATGATCTCGTGGGCCGAGTCCAGGACGCGCTGGCGTGCAGCGCCCTGGAGACCGCCGAGGTACTCGAGCACGAGCGAGAAGAGCGACTTGGGGATCACGTCGGCTTCAAACATCCACTGCAGAATCCACTGCTGCTTGATTTTCTACACACACGATTCCCTTCCTCAGTCGCCTACAGTTCATAACTACCGGTACGTACATAAGGAGAACAAACCTTGAACTTCCACGGCTCGTCGCCGTCTGCGAGTGGCTGGTCGCGCTTCTTCCACTGCTCCAAGTAGTACTTGGCCGCTTGGACCATCTCGGGCGAGCGGTCCGACTTGCCGCCGCTCGAAGTGTCCGCCTCTGCTGCCGCGTCGGCAGTGCCCTTGGTTTTCTTGGCTGTTGTCGCTGTATCGCCGGACGCGCGGCCGCGCTTCTTGCCAACGATGGTCACTGGCGCCGCCTCGCCGTCATCGCCAAACTTGACGTGGTTGACGCTCTTGGCCGGCTTGAGGCTCACGCCGAGTCCCGTCGTGCGCTGTGTCTGCGCCGGCACGAGTGTGGCCTTGGGCGTAAGCTCAGCCTTGGCCTTGAGCGCCTTCTTGGTCTTGCCGCGCTGCTTCTTCGACGGCTTTGCGGAGCCCATGGTGATGATGGAACCAATTGATTTGATTTTGTTTTGATGGACACCAGGGAAAGGTTAACCTACGCGGGACCAGACAAAAGTACTGATATACTGCGAATCCCCGAAGACGTTTTTATATCAAAACTACTACAGAAACGTCGAATAGCATTGTTGAAGAAAGACGGTTTGACGGGTTAACTGCCCAAGACCATGACTGTAAAACCTGGAGCTGATCACACAAATCCTTGGCGACGTTCACCCACATACTAAAACCTAGTACAATCCTTACGGTCCCACTTATCACGCTCTGGGAGACCCGACCCGACCCAGATAAACTTGTTGGCGGCAAAAATGCCCACTGGCGCCCATCGAGCAGGAAGTCTCTCATTGGCGGGATTAGAAGATACGCGCCGCTGATTGGCGGAACAACATCATGCAGTCTTCTATTCGGATCAATGTAGCCATGCTGCAACGGAAAAAGTTAACTTTCTCTATAGTTAACCAGCCGTGTTTTCAAAAGCGGCGCCAAAACTCCGTCATTTCAATGCGCATCAATCATGTCGGGATCCACGATTGCCAATCCACTTCTCCTCTTGCGTGCAAGAGCGACAGCCCCCTTTCTCTCTCCGCTCTGATTTGTTCCGCCCGCGTGTCGTCATCTCCATGTGCCGCCCACACAGCCGCAAGCGCCCACGCAGCGACGACCAGCAAGGCCGCCGGCGTGTCATTGACATCACACCAGAGCCCAACAGCTCGAGCAGCTACGAAGACGCGAACTGCGCCGTCGAGAACGAATGCCCTAGCGAGCCGGAGCCCGAGGCCGACACCTCGTTCGAGTCGCCGGCGTCAGTGTACTCGCTTTCATCGCACCATTCGCCATTGTCGACGCCGCCGACGGAACACAAGCGAGTCAAAATCTCATCAGCGATAGACCACAGCGAGAAGGAATCCACAGAAAAGACGACCATGAAGCAATCGCTGTCAGCACAGCGTGACGAGATTGTCGGAGCTATTCTGACGATCGCGTCGGCGCTCGGGCTCACCAAGGAGACTCTCCACGTGTGCGTGGACCTGCTCGACCGGTACCTGGCTCTTTCGAACGAGACCAGCGCCGCACGATTAGAGACGCTCAGCATCGCGTACGTTTGCCCTCGGCACTGGATAGACAAACCGCTTGTGTCCCTTCTAACGTCGCTCCATTCTTCTCTCAGGTGTCTGTGGCTCGCTGTCAAATTCATCGAGACTCCCGAGACCATCAGTAAGAAATCCATCAAGCAGACCCTCAAGCGACGCCGCCATTCGGGAAACGTACGTCGCTTAATTGCACCACTCAATTCCCCCCACCACCGGATACCGTATTGACTCTGTTATCTTTCTGCTGTAGTGGACGTGGCACGAGATCATTCGCCAAGAGGCCAAGATCCTGAGCGTGCTTCACTATCGTCTCATGGCCCCGACCGTACTCAGCACGCTCCAAGCCAAACTCCACGCCGACGGCGCGTCGCTCTCGCACGCGCAGCGCCAGTTGGCGTTCTACTTTGCCGACTTGCTGCTGCTCAAGCACCGTGCCAAGGAGTTTGCCAGTGAGCTGCTCGTCGACGCCATCTGGTTCATCATCACGGGCCACCAGATCGCCGACGTCCGCGCGCCGCTCCTCGCTCCGGTCGTGATCCTCTTTCTCGCGCACCGAGACAACATCAACCCGCAGCACCCGTCGTTCAAGAGCTGGTTTGCCTTGCGGTGCCAGTACGGACCGACGCTCGTGGCGCCATGGCAACTGCCGTACGATCCAAAGTGCCAATGCCGCGTCTGTGAACACAGCGACCACACCCAAACGTCCGGCGTCGCATAGATAGACACATCGACACATAGACAGTAATACACAGAGATACAGTATCCAATCTCCCTCGACAAATACTCATCAAGGCCAGCCGAAAGAAGCAAAAAAGAATCCATGTTTTCTTCTCGGCAAAGACAAGACCACGGTACGTACACGCTGGCCCGATTACAACAAGTGCGACTTGCGGAGGTCCTGGTACTTTTTGTAGCCGACGGCCGCGACGCCGCCGAGCACGAGCAGCAGCAAAAAGAAGGGTGTCTTCCAGCTCGACGTCTTCTTGGCCGTCTCTTCGACCGTCGCCTTGAGCTTCGACTCGACCTGGTCCTTGACCTCGGTCAGCGACGCCGCGACGTGGTCCGTGACCTTGCCTTGGACCCAGTTCTCGAGCTCCTGGATGCGGATCTCGTCGTCGGCTTCTTGCTCACGCAGTTTCTTGATTGTGTTTTCGGTCGACTCTTTCAGTGCCGTAAACTCGTGCTCAAAGTCCTCGAGCAGTTGCTCGTACTTGCGCTTGAGCAGCGTGAGCTTGGCGTCGGCGTCGCCCATGTTGAGCGCCTCGTCCAAGTGGTGCTGCGTCTTGTTCCGGACCTTTTCGTCGTTCTCGGCGTGGCCCATGTCAATGACATCACTACAGTAGACAAGAATCCAGTCAGTTCGAAATCACGCCAGAGAAACCAACCAAGAGAGGCTCCGGAAGAACCTACTCGTAGACGCTGAGCGCAATGACGTCGTGGTTGTCGGCGAGGCCGCCGGTCGAGGCCGTGAGTCCGATGGTCGCGTCCGAGATCCAGTCGTCCGGCAGCGCCGTTTGCTTGCGCAGGCACTCGGTCCAGACGCCCGTGTTCTTTGGGTCGATCGAAATGGTCACAAAGTTGTCCTTGTACTGGATCTTGGCGCGCGACATGTTGAGCGACGGACTGAACGCCGCGTTCTTTTCGTGGTACCGCATGCCCTCGGCCATGCAGCCTTCCTTTTCCGAGTCGTTGATCTCGTCGAGCGTGCGCGTGCCGTCGCTCTCGAAAAACGTCACGTCCTTGTGGCCGCCGCGGTGCTCTTGGTTCACAAACGTGTCAAACACAAAGCCAAAGCCGCGAAACGACGGTGTGAAGCCGTGGAGATCTCCCGGCTGGTGGCCCGTCACGGTCGTGATCCAGAGCGCGAGTCCGTCGCCAAACCACGTCGCGGCCTGGCCACTAATGCGGAACGTGAGCACAAGCGAAAACTCTTTGCGCCCAATGGTCTCCTTGCTCCAGACCCAGCCGCGGCGGCTCTGGCGGTCCGGCGTGAGCCGTACAAAGTGACGGTTCACGGTCGTGGAGCCACCGTGCTCCCAGTTGGCGCCGACGAGGCGGTCGCCGTCGGCCGAGATCGAGTCAAATGGCTTCTCGAACGAGACTTTGCCGAGCAGCTCCGCGAGCGACACGTGCACGGCGAGCGCCGCGAACAGCATGCAGAGGCATGCAACGAACGAGCGCATGGCGGGCGGAGGAGCGAAAAGGGGGTGAGTTGGGAGGCACAGGGGGGAGGCCCAGACGACGCGGAAGTGGGCTCGACGCCGCGGATGGGAATTGGCCGCGAGAGGTGACGTGGAGCCGCCCGCGCAAAGGTGAGTACCGACTTTACTGTGACAACTCGTCTAAGTACGAGATCAGATAGTCGGACTAATAGCGGTTCTAAGAGGAACTATTCCGATGAAGTTCACGTAAAGAAGTACTAGGCTAGTATGGCCAAGATGGTCGCGCCACTTGCGAGCATCATGGCCAGGCTTGACCGACAGCTCTACCGCTCGCTTTTCAACTCGAGCGATTTGTAGAGCGTGTCAAAGTTGAGCGCGTTCGCCTGCTTACACCCCGCGACTCGATCGCCCTTGTTCTCGACGCCAAAGACCGGCTTGTGGTTGGCAGCAGAAGGTTTGACTTGGTCGCAAGTCTTCATATCGATACACTGCTCGTTCACAGCAAAGTCAAAGTAGTCTACGAGTGACGGCGTTTGCGTGATGTCGTTCTTGAGCCCGATCGAGAGGTTGAGCGCGTGGGCAGCGTCGGCGAGAAACTTGTTGTAGTCCAATTGCGTCTCCGCAGTTAACGGGAAGCCCGACGGCGCGTCAAAGGCGTCGACGTTGTCCGGGTCGACGCCGTCGCAGCCCTTCTCCTTGACCAGCTGGAGCCGCGTCTTCATGGTGTCGCGGACCTTGTCGTTCCGCGTGTCCACATAGTACGGTGCTTTCGACGAGTTGGTTGAATCCATTCACGGCATGACCCCGGACGAATTGGCGGGAGCCATGACGTCGAAAAACGTGCCATTGAAAGTGCACCGTCTCCTCCACTACGTCCCTCTCACGTACTGGAAAGCGACCGTCGAGATTGGCTCGACTGAGATCGAGCGCCGCTTTAAGGAGCGCCAGCTAGATATTACAGATGAAATGCGGAGTCGGCTCGAAAGCGTTGCACGAGATATTCCGGAGGCAAGCGTGATGCTCGGGTTCATCCTGGAGGCTCGCACCTATCAACTGCTTCGATCTGGTTGTACGCTCGATGCGACATTGCTTCACGGTGAAGGCGCGCAGTCGCTCAAAGTCGAAATTCCCAAAATGACCGAGCCTCATCGCATCACGAACTCGTTTGAGATCAGTAAGGGTTTGACTGCACCAAGACGCAAGTGGTGACTCCTGCCAACAAGAACTTTGAATCCGTCGATGGGTTTGTCTGGATTCCTGGAGACGAGAACCGCCCCAACTCTGTGGTGTTGCTCCATATCACAGTGGCTCAGAAGCACCCGGTGAAAGCTCTGGGATACCTCCGAGTCTTGAAGGAGCTCGGGCTGTGGGAGACTGTCGTGGAGAGACTTCGCAGCGCTGAGAAGTCTCAAACGGCTGAGGAGTCTGAAACAGCTGAGAAGTCTCTTCATGAAGTTGCCGCTCTCGTGTTTGTCGTGCCGCGGACCAGCACTCACACGTTCACAGCGCAGCCTATCATGTCCAAGTCAACTACCCGTGACGACAGCTATGTAGGCGCAATCCACCGGATTGGGGAAAAGACGGCAGACAAGTTGAACAGTGCTCACATCTGGACCGTTGAGGATCTCCGCAACTATGTTCTTCCACGGGACGACCTGCCAGAGAATACGCGCAAGGTGATCTTGACAGCAAAGAGAGCGCTTAAGAAGCATGAGAAAGGAATAGACGTCGTGGACCAAGCGAGCCTCAAAGTTCTGGAGCGTATTCCGCAGTACGTTTGGAAGATTTAGGCAGGCGTTTCCACGTATTTCTTCGAGATGTACAGCAAGAAGCACCCGAAAGCGAAGATTATGCTTGCTTCGTACAGTCGCAAGTCGGTCTTGAAGAGAGTCGTGGCGGAGCGAGGCGGCAAAGTTGTCAAGGTCTTTCGATACAAACCAAGCGGTCCTGAGACGGAGTTCGGCGAAGACGATGGAGATCCCAAGGAGAAGCCATTTGGCTGATTGACTGCCCACCTGATGGAATTCCCGAGGTCGATCGTTGGGTTTCGTTTACGAGCCCAAACGAAGGCTGGATGAAGACGCTGTCCAAGAACACGGCGACAACCGCCACGATCTACATGCCTGTGTGGGAGCT
>JAADVZ010000993.1:0-10931 GCA_023335925.1 Pythium phragmitis | reverse complement strand
CCCCCCCCCCCCCCCCCCCCATCCTTCGATATGAAGAGGTGATGGAATGCATCAAGCGTGCGTACCAGTCAAATTCGGTCATTGGAGCTACAAGACTCTTGGTGCATACAGTTTCCCATCCAGCCACCACTGGCTGTTGTTCTTCCGGCAAAGGCGTTGGTTATCCGACTAGGAAGATATCAGCGGCCGTTTCGGCTTCTTGCATCATTCAGAATCCTTCTGGTAATGGCCAGCTGCGCAACGTGTCTGGTTTGCTCTCCGTTCGGTGCGGTTGCACCACGGCCTCTGGCTGCAGGACAGGACGACAAGTTCCGAGACACTCTTTTGCCGCTGTCTCCCGAGTACTGTACGATGCACAGACCATGCTCCTCCCGCCCGACTTCGAACCAGCGCATGCCTCTGATGTTACCGAGCTATCGTCGCGATGTGGTCTTCAAATTGTGCGGCGATCCATAATGTGAACCACGGGCAAGGTTGAAGCCGCATCAGCGTCTAATCTGCATGGACTCGGCTGTCTTGAGAGGCAGATCCTGGCCGTTAATGCTGCCCCCACCTGGGGGCCCAATCTACACACGCCAGGTATGTGCTGCTTTTCCGACGGAGGCTAACACGGCAGCCCAGTCCCTAACATGGCTGGCGTGCTCATCGGTCGTGTCGTGTCACCATAATCGATGCAGCTCACACCACCAAGGCTGAATCTCTTCTCACAGTTAGCTGGTCCTTCACCAACGCCGACCAACAACCGACTCCGTCTCCAACCAGCTCCAAGTCGATCAAAATGGCCTGTACGCCGCAAACGTCGCAATGGTCTGCAAACACAGCTCAGAGAGTCACTACAGTGCTTCTACCCTCGAATTAGAGTTCTCACAGCGCTCTTCACGAACGACCTTCTGGGACTGCCCTGCGACACAACGAATCTGGTCCATCCTCCGCTCCCTGTTGAAGACCTTGGCCTCTGGCTGCCGGCTAAGATGGCTGACGCGGATTTCGCGACCGCCGTCTAAAGGCTTCGTCTTCCCCGCACCCCTGCAGGCGTCTGAGAGTCCATCTTTGGGAAAGCGGACCCCAACGGTGTTGCGACGCTAGTCTGGGGCGGAGATCATTGCTCACGTGGGAGTGGAGGGAACCATGCCCAGAGCGTGCCGTAGGATGGAACACCTGCGAGCTGGTGCGCGTATCTATGGCTAAATTGGCCAGCGAGTCGGCCATTCGATTGTGCGCCCGCACGTGGTGGGTCCAGCAAGTCGGCAAGTCGGCGTGCCTGGGAGTAGAGCCGGAGCAATCGAGGGTTCTTGGGAGGTCGGTTATCCCGTAGCTGACGTAGAATGAGCGCGCTGTCGCCCACCACCTCAAGGTTCGACCAGCGGTTCGCAGCAGCGGCACGGAGACCGACCAGGAGCCCGAAGTACTCCGCTTGGTTGTTGGTCGTGGAGGGATGCGCGCGGCTCATGGCCGCACTCCAGATAATCTCTGCCTGGGCGCCAGTACGGCGTACTCGGACAAAACAGGCTCCGGACCCACCCGGCCCGGGGTTGCCTCTCGATCCGCCGTCGAAGAAGAGGACATGGATGTCCTCCGGTACTGCGCAGTAGATCACTAATCTTACGTACGTAGATACTGTATAGCAACAGACTCCAACCTCAACAACAACAGTTCTTCGCGAACTACATCATTTAATAACATACCTTCATGTATAGTTGGCCTTCCTTGTTCACATTCAGCTACTGAAAATGACTCAACGCTGTTTGATAGACTCACCAGCCATATTCGCCATAAGACGAAACGTTGGCACTACAACCACCCCCCCCTGGCGCGCAATCTAGAGCGACTTCTGGTTGGTGAATTGAAGCGGTCTGAGCGGATCGACGCGACAAAACAGCACTCACGTGAACAAACCTTTTACTCTTAGTTGAATGAGTTTGGAAACGAGAGAGGCAGATGAGAGCACGACACCAGCAGCGAAAAGAACTGGGAAACAGGAACAGTCTAAGAGACCGAGAGGAGAGTAAAGACAAAGGCTCAGACACTGTGCTTTACGTTATGGTAACGAAGCGAAAAAAGGAGAGAGAGTGTCGCACAGCGTGCCCGATCGCCAGGATACAGGCGACACAATTCGACAAATCGTGGGAGTACATCGTGGGAGTACGGGATCGTGGTAATATAGATCAGCCCCTCGCTGTATCTAGTGGCGCATAGAACGGACCGATCAACTTCAACGTTGGCAACATTGAGTAATGATTTAGAAGCTCTCCATCTGGCGCTCAGATCAGGGAGGCGTGTGTAATATTATACAGTACAGTATAGGTTG
The DNA here is from genome assembly GCA_023335925.1 of Pythium phragmitis. Classification (NCBI taxonomy): domain Eukaryota; phylum Oomycota; class Peronosporomycetes; order Pythiales; family Pythiaceae; genus Pythium; species Pythium phragmitis. The sequence continues at coordinate 8,623 of JAADVZ010000993.1, read as the reverse complement.
CCAACCTCAACTGGCGATAGTGCTCCACTACAATAGTATATACGCGCACTGCAGCAGAAGCGAATTACACGGCAGTGGTTTGCCTCGTAGTGACTCACACTTACACGGGGGAATGAATCCAGCGGCACCACTCTCTCCCCGTGCACGTTTGTGCCGGAGCGACGACACGCTCGTGGAAGGAATCCGATTATGGGATAGCTTCCGTGAGGTATGCATGCCAAAGTAGTAATAATCGAGACGCTCGGTGGGACACTGGATACAACAAAACCACAGCGACAGTCGACCAAACTGTACACTCGCACTACTGCACCAACACAAGGTGACGGAGAGATCGAATGGCCCTCGCGATACGATAACGCATGCTTGCCTTGAAGCATGCCAACTCCCATCGGAATGCTTAGTCACGCCAACTCTGATCAACACTGTGGATAATAAAACAAATCTAGATGGGTTGTATTGACCCGGCACGGTCGATGAATTCTATGAACCTTTGCTCACCACGAAACGAAACGATGATACCATAAATACTCACCCCAGAGGCAAATGCGCAAACAGAAGAGCCCATCCTCATAGTGACTCGGACGTGAACGTAAAGCCGTCGAGGCTAATGTCGTAGATGCCGCTGCCCATGTCGGCGTCACGGTTCGGGGTCGGGGTCGTTCGGGCGGCGACGCTTGATGCTCGTAGCCGGTTCGTGCCAGAGCGGTCTGTGCTTTTGGGCGGCGAGTCCGAGTCCCACAAGAACACTTGCAAAAGCTGGAGATCGCCTTCCTGGAGCGACACGGGGTGGTGGAACGGCTCCAGCGCTCTCATCGCGTGTGGTCCTGCTAGGGGGACCGACCCAAACTGAGCACCTTGGATTCCTCCAGGTCCAAAACTCCCCGTCGACCCCGCGTACATCGCTCCGGACGGTCGGGGAGGAGAACTCCTCGTCCGCGCTCGGATCGGCTGGCGTCGAGCTGCTGGAGATAGCGACTTTTGCGGTGGTGAATGGTGGTACAGCCCCGCGCGCGACTCGAGCGCAAGTCCGCGCAGCAAGCTGACTTCTCGGTCACCTGCGTCACTGTTTGGACTGCGCTGCTGTAGCTCGCGCTGCTTCTTCTTTTCTTCGGCCTCGCGTTTCTTCTTGGCCTCCAACTTGCGCTGGTACCGCTGCGCCTTGAAGCGGTGGTAGGCGCAGTAGCTGTGCAGTTCGCCGTGCTTCTTGGTCGCGCGCGCTTGCGGGCAGGGCTTGTTCGGGTATCGGCAGAGCAACTCGGGCGGCACGGGTACGCTCGGAGGCGACGGCGGCTCGAGGTCCTCATCACTGTGGGTCTGTTGGTGGCTCTCCGTGAGACTCGGGCGCATGCGCTTGGCCATTGCCGCGTGTGCGAACGGGTCCGACTCGTCCATGCTGTCGTGAACTGAGGCACTTGTCATCTGCGATCGAGAGCGCTTGCGCTTGCCGGCCGCTTGGCGCTTGGTCGTGTTCGCGGTCCTTCGGCTCGTGAGGTCGCTGGGAGGTTTGACCGCTGACGTGGCAGCGAGTGGCGTAGTTGTGGCGGTGGGGACGCTAGTTTGTTTGTCGTCCGTTGGGTTTACGGCGCGATTCATCAAATGGCACGGTGGCGTAGTGGTGCCTCACTTGCCCTTGCCTATCTGCTTCAAGACGAGTGGCCAGTTGGGCTTGGCGGGACGAAGAGCGCGTCACACGACAAGGGACGAAGCCTATCCCCCCCTCAGGCGAGTCACGTCTGACGATCACTCGTTTGGATTTTTCTTCCCTGGTCGAATACGTAGTACTGTACTCGTCGTGCGACACATCCACGTCCTCCGCGACTGCGCGGTCCGTTCCCCTCTGTGGACGCTTTGGAAGTGTCGCCTTGTGCGGTGCATTCAATGTTGCGTGGACAAGCAGAGCTCTTGGGGGGCGCGGTTAACCCGTTACCAACGACCAAGGGGATGAGTGGGCCCTTTCGTGCCCCCAAGAAGTTACAGCTGTAATGTGCATGCGCCATGTCCAGTTCGCAGATTTAACTCCGACTCACTCCTTGAGTGTGAAAAGACACAGAGACGGAGAGAGGGAGAAAAGAGACTCGACGATTACGGCGAGCAACTTGCCGGTTCTAATCGCGTGTTTGCGACTCAGCACAATTCCTCGATAGGGTACTGACGTTCTCTTTCGCCGTGGACTGTCCCATGCAAAAAAGATGAAAATGCCTCCAGCTTCAAGAAGCCAAGGAGAAACATTTCGGAGTAGGGATGGGAAGGTTACGCGTGCGTCTCGCTCTGGCTAAATCAGAAATCCAAGAACTCTGATGCATCTTCCACGAAGTCTTACTATATGGATCCTCGATAAAGTTCTCTATTAGTCTAATGAGACGAAGGCGAAGGTATCTGAGAGTTGAAAAAGCCGGATTGCTTGTCGGTTGAGAACAGAGGCTGCAGCTGTGGGGATAGAACTTCCTGCACTGTACTGTGGTGACCCAAAATATCTACACAATTGGGTTCATGCGTGCCAGCATCCATGACTGAGAAGAGGTCCCTCTAGATGAGAGGGACATCTTCTCGATTGCAATTGGCAGAGAGCAAATGGAGGGACAAATGGCAGCAATATTGTTGGCACGAACGAAAGCACGAAAGGCATGGCGATTTGGCTCCTTGAAATAAGCGTCCCGTATCGTTGGATGAGTCTAAATGTCGTTTTCCGTAAGCGCTCGCCAGTCAGCCACGACGGTACCTCGGATACCGTACGACACATCGCGCGGTTCATGAGACCTAAGGCGAAGAATCCCCCCGGGTTGCGAGGTGACGGCTACTGGATTCTTTTGTGTGTAGAGAGAGAGAAAGATCAGAGTCGTGTTAGGGCCAAAGCTTGCCAAGGAGGCCCGTGTTGCACATGCCTCCATTTTTTCCGTGTGCAGTTGTTGCGTAATGCATATGGTGAGACGACAAGGCGAAAAGTGCCCCTTGAACAACCCAAGAGGTCTCTTTCCGAAGAGCTACGACAGTCTATGTGCGTCTCACTTAAGTGGATGTGTGGTCTCCAGCGGGTCGATATCGCTGGAGGGACAAAAGCGAGAGCAGGAGCGTCAGGTGGTGACCCTCTATCGTGCCATCCGAAGCGTCAGGTGGTGAGCGTCAGGTGGTGACACCACCTGACGCTCCGGATTCCGAACGGGTGCCAGACACTGGGACACGCCCAGTGCCTTCCAGGCGTGCTCGCCTTACTGATCCATGTGTGCTGTACGTGAACGTCCACAAAGAGATTGCGGTCATTGGCGTAATCTTCGATCGTCTCAGTACTGCGTATACAGCAGCGGGACGTATAATAGCGCCGCATTGGTGACCAATGTCTTGTTGCGTGCAACACCCACAACGTTCTGAACAGTCATCTTTCGGAACTGACTTCCCCTTCCAAACACGATATAGGTACATATCTGCATACATTCATTCACACAGTACAGTATCACAAATCTAGACACTATTTTACTCTTTATTTACTAAACTCATCTCGGTAGAAACTGTCATTCTTCCGGAATCAATGGCTGCTAATTTCCGCGTTGTGCAGGATCCCCGTAAGGGCCGCGCCGCGATTGCCGCGACCCGACTTCCTGCCGGCTCTCAGCTCCTCTCAGCAGAGGCGTTTTCAGCTGTGTCGCTGACGGCCTGCAATTGGTGCTTCACGACGTTGTCCGTGAGGCGCTGCAGCGGCTGCCAGCTCATCCATTACTGCAGCCGCGCGTGCCAGCAGCTCGACTGGACCCGTGGCGGCCACGGGAAGGAATGCGGAGGCGCCTGGAAGCGGATCCCCCGGGAGCGCGCGTCACAGACTGTGCTGCTTGTCTCACGTGTTGCTGCCAAGCTACTGCTGGGTGATACCGTCGACGGCGGAGGAGATGCAGTGCTGGATCTGCGGGACCATTACGGTACGGTGCGGTACTGACCGAATCACAGCCGCTTGGTTCCCTCCTCGTCAACAGAGTGGCTCTGAGATCAATGAGGAGGGTCCATTAATACCAAATTTTGTGGGATCTGTTGGATATGATCACGTAGAGGACCACGCGGCGGAGAAGCTCCTCGAGTTCCACGAGATGACGCAACTCGTCGTGCTCATGTTGTCGCGGTCCAAGTTTAACACAGCCGCCTCGGACTATGACACGCTCCATGCACGCCACGCGCACACTATTGTCGAGCTCTTCTGCCGTGTGAACTGCAACGCCTTTACGATCTGCGACGACGCGAACGGAGCGCCTGTGGGCATGGGCGTGTTCCCCGAGGCGGCGCTTCTCAACCACAGTTGCGAACCAAACTGTGTCGTGAGTTTTCCCAGTCCGCAGCGGCTCGCAATCCACGTGGTCACGGATGTTCAGCCAGGCGAGGAGCTCACGATCTCGTACGTGGAGCTGCTCGAGTCGAGTCGGAAGCGACGGCGTGTCCTGCTCGCCTCGTACTTCTTCGAGTGTACGTGTCCGCGCTGTCTCGACACCGACCGCGCAGCGAGCGAAGATGGCTTTCTAGACGGTTTCAAGTGCCGCAATGATGCGTGCGGTCGCGACCAGGCGGGCGGTGTCGTGGTGGTCGATGGCGGCAACGCTCGATGCAAGCAATGCGGATGCGAGGCGGATGTCCAGGCACTCCAGAACGGTCTCACCAGTCTCGATCGAGCTCAGCAAGAGCTGGCGGCGGCACTGTCTCTGCAGCAGCAATGGCGAATCCACCAACAGATCTGGCGACTCGTGGACCAGCAGCTCCCGTGCCATCCACGCAGTACGCGGTACGCCAACGCCGCTCGTGCAATAGGCAACTTTCTGATCGACCACGGCGATGCACTGGGCGCACAACCGGCATTGGCGTTGGACTTTCTACAGAGAGAGCGTGACGCGATTACGAGTTGGCTACTCCCAGCACTCGCGCTGCCGTCCCGTGGGCTCTTGTTCTTTCAGCTCGCCAAACTCTATCTCGCCATCCAGGAGACGAACGAAGCCGAGCGAAACATCCGCGAGGCCCTCGCGCTGTGCGTGTTCGCCTCTAAGGCTTATGGAATCTCGGTGACTTATTACTGAAGATTTCTCTGTTGGTGGTTATAACGTAGACTGAGCACTGCGTACGGCAGCGCGCACCGCATGGTCCAGCACGCGCTAGCCTTTCTCCATGATCTCTCCACCCCGCACTGAGCAACTCACATGAGACGAACAAAGCGTACATTTACTATACCTTCACATACGACGTTAAAATTCGAGCGCCGAGTCGCCCCAGCATTCTACACAAAGCCGAATGTCCATCGCGCCGCGGCGCCACGCCGTGCTGCAGTCCCCACAGACACTGCGACAGCACTTGCGGCACCGGAACGTCTGCTTCTTGAGCGGTATGCCTCCGACGCCGCCACAGCAAAGACTGCACGCGCCCAGTGCCGTGTGTCGCTCAATCGTGTGGAAGGCCTCGGTCGCGATGAGCTTGAGGTCGCTGATGGCGCGCTGCTCGACCGTGGCCGTGAGCAACGCGAGCGTGTCGAGCACCGTGTCCTTGGCCGCCTGCCAGTCGGCGCGGCCGCTGGCCTGGCCCTTGAGCTTGAACTCGGCGACGCTGTACATGTCCATGAGCTCGCTCTTGCGGGTCCGCTCGAGCGCGACCATGCCCGTGTTGTAGACGCTTCCCCGCACGGTCCCGCGTGGCGGCGGCGGACACCCGGGCCACGCGAGCGAGTGGAAGCTCACGGCCCAGCCGCGGCGTCCGTCGTCGGTCGTAAACGCCTCGTGGGACTCCATGACCACGAAGTTGCGTGCGTGGGTGTGGTGTGGCGCGTTCCACTGTCGGTGCATCGTGAGCGACTTGACGGCGATGTACCGCGTTGGCTCGTCTACGAGTGTGTGGAGCGTGTCGGCGTGGGCGAGGCCTGGACACAGTAGCGGTCCGCTCAGGAGGCTTCTGTGGCTCAGCAGAGACACGATGTCGTGGATCGGCGCGTGGAGTTGCGTCACTGCGAGCACGCGCGTCGTGCACGTCCGGGTCTTATTGCACTGGTAAAGGGAGACACCACGCGGCGTCTCGGCGAGCTGGAGCCTGCGCACGTGGCGGAGATGGCGCCGCACGTCGCTGCCCATGTGGGCACGGCGCGCCTCGCGACGCACCGACTGCGTGCTGTGGGTCGAGGCCGCGAGCACACCTTCGCGCATGCGTTCGATCGTCTCGGGTGTCGACAGCAGTCGGAGCTCGTGGAGCAGCGGGGTCGTCATCATCGTCATGCCCGCGTCATCTTCGGCGTCACTTCCAACAGGGGAGGTTTGGCCATCAGCGGGTGACGGTGGTCGCAGCTGCCACTTGGCTGTCTCGGTGGCCGAGCGATCGGAGCCGCTCGTGTCCGTGTCGGTCTGCGTCATGGAGCTTCTCGACTGGGCCAGCGCGAGCCGTTTCATGGTTTTGATGCTTGTCAGGTGAAGGGAGAAAGAGTGAATGACTGGACGCTTGCAGCTTCTGATTCCATTGGGAGGGGTGGTCCGCTCGGGTTCGCAGCCAAGACGCTCCACAAATTGGAAAGTGCGGAGTCAAGCGGCGAACCCACGACGCCGATGTTTCCAGCGGAGGACGCCGCAACGCGAGACCGCACTGACCACATTTCCGCTTGTGGCCGTCAGTCATCACAGGATGTCTCTCTCTCCCCATAATATCACATGAGATATTTGGTGGGTGGGGGAAATTCCATTGAGGCTACTGCCACAGATCCCCAAGCGATCGAACAAACGGCTGGAAGAAGAAAAAGATGAGCTCTTCGACTGTATGGGCAGATTTCTATGCAATATAATATATCTATTATAGAGATTTGAATCTTCAAAACTAGGATACTGAAATAGGAGATGTTGAAGAGCTCCCAAAAGGATCTTATTCAGGAATCACGCCTTGCCAACGGCCGATGCCGCTGGAGGTGAATCGTTTTCATCGTCCCGTCATTGCCGTCGTCGTCATCGTCGTCTTCCTCCGCGAGGAACCCAAACGGCGGCGGACTGAAAACCCTCTCCGAGCCGATTTGAAACTCGAGCTGCGAGGGCCGAAACCGACCGGAAAGCGTCGTGGTCGACGGCGGCTGGTGACCGTTGTGCGAGTAGGCAAACAGAGAAGTCGAGCGATCGCTATTACTACGCTGTATCTCCCAGCGGCGCAGCATTGGGCTCTTATTGGTCAACGCAGAGTGGTTCACTCGCGTCGCCGCCGCTGTGGCTTTGTGGCGCGGTTCACTGGCCGTGGGGACGACGCACTGGTTGCAGACCCGTGTCGCGGTCCTGACGCGGCCGCCGCCGACCAGCGTCGTCGTGCGCTGGCGTTCGATCGTCCACACGTGGCTGCAGGCACCACACACGGTCGCGCCGCAATTGCGGCACGTGTGGCGAGCGGACAGCCACCCGGGGATCGTGAGCCACGCGAGCTTGTCGTCACACAATTTGCATTTGCGGTCTTTTTGATCAAACTCCATTTCGAGGAACCGATGGGTCCCTGGAAACGACAGCATCTCGACGCGGCGTATCTCGAGCGCGTGCTTGAGACTGTCCATGACTTTGGTGATGCGGCGCTTGCTCACGGCGCGATGCGCCCCGCGCGAGGCGTTGCCTTGGAGATCCACCTGCGCGGTGACAATGACATTCAGCGTGTTTTTATGGACCGCCGACTCGATCGCGACGACACCGCTGCGGTGGATCCTGCCTCGCACGCAGTCGTTGCTTCGGTGGTGGGTCGGCACGCCCACCGAGTGGAGACTTTGGACCCATCCCTGGCGGCCGTCGCGCAGGCGGAATCGCTTCTGGCATTGCACGACCACGAAATCGCGGCGCCGCGCTGAGGCGCCCACGCCACGAGGCTGTAGCACGAGTCGTTGGATCGTGATCTGCTTGTGGATCTCCTCGGCGAGCGTGAAGAGCAACTCACACTCGGCCATGTCCTCGTGAAGTGCCTCGTGGGGCGAGGCACGGTGGTGGCCAAACGTGTTTTCGAATTCGTCGACTGTCGCTTGCACCACGGAGTACCCAGCCAGGCGGGGAATCGATGACGACGACGAGGTGCGCTGCACGGGCTTGACAAGCACAACATCGTCGTCGACTGCGGCTTCGCCTTCCGAGTCATTGTCGTCGTCCTGATGTTTTTGCTCGTATTCATAGATGACCATGTCGTTGTTAGCCTTGGTGACTTGGACGCGTGGCCGCCGCACGGGGTCGGGGAGGTCTTGCGAGTGCTGGACAAGTTCTGCGGTTGCATTCGAACTGGCATACAGCACCATTGCGTTGAGCGAATCGGTGTTGCCGCTTAAGCGCCGCTGCGCGTCGCGAGAGAGCGATCTCGATACGCGGCGCTGCTCACCTAGCATTGTCGAGCGCCCCTCGCGTGCGTGGAGGGGCACGAGCACGGAGCCTTCCGTGGTCGTGAGAAACTGCGTCATACCACGTCGCGCTTCCATCCTGCTGACGTGTTATCTCTCTTTGGAGAGACAAGAAACCGACTGGCTCGGTTCACTGCAGTATTGGGTCCACTTGGAGAGTATCGATATGATGACGCATCGAGCTTTCCAACAAAAAGCCACTGGCTGCCAGCCTGGAGGAAGAAAAACTGTCTCAGTGCCACCCTGGCAGTGTGTGTGTGGGGGGGGGGGGGGGGGGGG
>JAADVZ010000992.1:0-10933 GCA_023335925.1 Pythium phragmitis | reverse complement strand
TTCAAGCTGCAACTCGCTCCTGTCATGAATAGGGACATGGTGCGTCAGCAGTGGCAACGGACGTGATGCCGAAAGCGACGCCTAGCTGACTTTTATTTCGTGTCTGTTTGAATAAGATTCGGAAGATCCGCAGTCTCTATTTGCTGCGACTGCGAAAACTATTGGAGAATTGGCTGGGTGTGCGACCACATGCTCCCTGCTGCCGCTCTGATGAAGCAGATCGATCTCGAGACGTGCCTCTGTGCCCTGGGCAGCGAGCATGTCGAAGCGTAAATGAAGTGTCGAGAAGCTCAGAAGTCAGTCGGCCGTGCCACGCCAAGCACTGTGCAAGAGTGTCAGCACCATGCAAACGATTGCAAGACCTCACAGGTATCTTTTGTTCACCTTTTGTATTTCGTGGATGTGTGGTCGCCTCGTTTTACGTGGCCCGGATGAGAATCTGCATCAATGCTGAGATTCTCTTTGCGTGTAGGCTTTTCTTAGCGAGACGTCTGGCCATTTTTTGACGGAGCTAAGACAACCGACGGACTGCTGTGTCGTTTGGCAGCAAAGGCATCTTTTCGTGTTCAAGGCGACGGCGTCGGTATTGCCACGTATTCTTTGGCCGTGGTCACAGCCTCCAGTTCTCACTTCATCTGTGCGATGCGGATCCTGCCGGCAGCGACACCGCCACAGCGACATCAGCATCTTCTAACAGACCCACCGCACAAGGCTCTTGACCAGCAACTTCGCGAGGCGACGACCACGACCACGACTGCCTCGTCTGTTCCGCTGGTCGAGTATGTCGACGAAGTCGTCGAGCTGACGCCCGTCGTCCACGCGCTTCTCTGGTCCACCGTATTGCTCCTCATCGTCTCGAACGCCACCGTGCTCGCCGTGTTTGCCGTCGTGTATGCACAAAACGGCCGCCCAGACTCGCTACTCTGGGTGCTGCGCACCTATTTCCTGTATTCCGACACCAGCGACTTTCTCCTGAGCAATAGCGCGGCCATTGCTGTCGGGTACGGTCTCCTCAGTGGCGTCTTTGCTTTGATCGCTATTCGCATGACCTCCCAGGCGGTCCGCCGTCGCAGTAATCAGACCAGCACGCTGTCGGTGATCGCGCAGTCCGCTGGGTCCTTGTGCTGCCCCCTTCGCCGTGTCAAACGCGCACTCGTGAACGCGCGTCGCGCCATTGGCGTGCGCGGCGCCTACTTTGACGTGCGCTGGGCGGTCGAAGAGTGGGTTGAACTCGCGACGCAGACGCTCGCGGCGTACTCAGCGAGCCACAGCATCAGCAACGCCCCGCTCAATCTCACGTTCGCCGTCCTACTCTTCTGCAACAGTACAGCGACGCAGCTGTTCACGCACTGGGTGTTTCCGCAGAGTCTGCTTAAGCAGCGGCTCGCGTGCGTGCTCGCGGATCTCGTGCTGGACTTTGCGTGGGGAACACTGCTGCCCGTGTGGATGTACGTGCCGATCGTCGAGAGGTACCTACTTCGAGACACGTTGCTCGACGACCTCGCGAGCTTTGCCGGCTTTACGCGCCAGGTCGAGCGCGTTCTGATCCTGCGTTGGCGAAGCTACTTTGTGAGCCTCGTGCCGTTTGCCAGTGTGCTGCTCAAGCTGCTGGATCTCCAGCATCTCCTCGGCGAGCTCACGCCGCGTGGCCGCCGCCACGAGAGCACTAGCACACCCGTACTGAACGAAGCTGACCACACACAGACACGGACCCGCGTCCACGTCGGTCGTCGCAAGCAAGGCACTGTCCTTCGTCTCGCCCACGCGGCCATGCCGCTGTACGGACTGAGCGTGCTGCTCGTCTCGCTCGCGGCCCACGAGGCGTTCGTTGCGACCCACAAGCAGGTCGACATCGCGTGCGGCTACCGCGTGCACCCGTGGTTCGCGACCCACGAGGCGTGTCTCCAGCGAGTGCTCAACTGCGCCCACCTCCGCTCGACTGGGTCTGGCGAGCAGCTCACGCCGCTGCTCGCCCTGTTTGACGCGCCGTCGCTCTCAGAACTCGTCTTTCTCGACTGCCCGGCACTGCACGTGCCGAGCACGATCCACCAGTTCACGTGGCTCATGATGCTATCGATCCAGAACACGACGATCGAGTCGTGGGGCGCCAACGCCGCACTAAGCGACGACGTCTTTGTCGATCTCCGCACGGTCTACCTCGTGGACGTGGCGTTTGGGAGCGACGATCCCGTGGGCTTCACGGGGGAGAAAACAACCAGCAAGCCCATTGCCACGTCGCTCGAGTGGATCTACCTCGAGCGCGTCGATGGCAATCGCCTCTTGCCGTTGGTAGGCCACCACTGGCGCGGACTCCTCACGTTCAACTGCCTCCACTGCGGCCTCACGACGCTGCCGGCCATCGTGTACGCGCTGCCCAGGCTGGCGTTCTTCTCCCTGTCGTTCAACGACCTGACTTCCATCCCCGACGACTGGCTCGCGCTCACGCCGCTTCGCCTGCAAATGCTCTGGCTCAATGGCAACGCCCAGTTGACGGTCCTGCCCGATTCGCTGTGGCGCCAGGCCGCCACGTGCAGCGTGTTTTCACTCCACTGGACCAATCTGTCGGCCGTGCCCGACTGGGTCGCCGACGTCGCGTCGCCGGGCTTCCAGATCACGGCGAGCGACACGCCGCTGTGCACCGGAACAGCCCTAGTCTCGCCCCGGATCCACTCGCTGCTCTCGTGTGATCCACCCACGTATTAGGCATCCATCGCACACTCAGTATTTCCTTTGTTTCGCTTGTCATGGGGGGTCGTCTCTCCACCTACTCGGTCTCTCTCCTACTCTGTCTTTAGTGGCGGTGCATGTCGACCGACATCAAGCTCGCGACAAACGTCATCATCATCTTGGGCTTGACTTCCACGATATCTTCATACGTCAGAAACACGGTCGCACCGATTTTCTGAGCACAACTGATGGCGTACTTGGCGTTGCTGATCTTTTCGTCGTCGGTCGCGCCCGTGGTCACAAGCTCCCAGTTGACGGCACGCGGCTCGACGGCGTGGACGAGGCTCAGCAGGTACACGCCGTCGGCGAGCGTGAGATCGCGGAACGCAACGATCGGACGTGCCGCGGGATTCCCGCCCAGCGTGACCTTGGCGTTGGCCCACTGAATGATGTCGCTGTCCGTGATCGTGGGCGTACTTCCACCGACACGGCCGTGGGTCTTGGCCGCCAACTCGCTCAGCAAGCGCAATTGCTGGTGGCGCATGCTCTGCCAAATGACCGACAGAATGAGCTTCTTGTTGCCTTCGTAAATGTCGGCGCCGCCGATGTTGACCAGCGAAAACTGCAGCTTCTTGCCGAGCACAACGCAGTAGTTGCAGTTCTCGACCTGCTTAAACTTGTTGGGCGCGAGCAAGTTAACTTTTTGCCACGCCACGAGGCCCTTTTCAATCTTCTCAAAGACCTTGAGCAGGTTGATGCCGTCGCGGAGATCGGAAAACAAGTGGTTAATGTAGACCTCGTCAATCCCGAGCGAGTTGATCCACATGCGGAACACACGCTCTTCACGCGTGTCGCCCACGTCGTCGTACAGGATCTCTTCGAGCTGCTTGATCTCTTCGGGCACGATATCCAACGCCGGACACGTATTGAAGAGCTGCGCGACAAACGACATGTTGAGCTTCGGGTTGCCGCTCGTGATATCGCGAGGCTTGATGAACGTTTCAATCTGGAGCTTGCGCGCGTTCTCAATGACGTGTGCGGCGCGGTCTTCGGCCGTGGTCTCGTGGCACGCGTCGCACGTCTGCGGGGCAATCTGGTGGAGCAGCACGCTGTACGCCGTGGCATCGCGCACGTCCGTGCTGAAATTCGTGATGGTCTTGGCGTGGCCCGCGGCCTTCAAGTGGTAGTTCACCCAGCGCAGCAAGATCTGGTCCGGTGGCAGCTTCATAAAGGCCTCGAGCGACTCGCCCTCGAGTAGCAACCGCACGAGTTCCGGGTGGCTCTTAAGGTTAATCGTAGAGGTCAATTGGATCTTGATGATCTGCCAGACGAGTCCGAGCACGAGAATCGGACGCCCATCAATCAGATCCGTGGGGCCAATGTTCACGACGCTGCAGCCGATACTCTTGGCAGCGTTGATGCACAGATTCTGGTTCTCCGTCATCTCGTAAACGTTGAGCGGCTTCGTGGGCTTCTTCTTTCGGTTGACGGCACGCATGTCAATGGTCTCGGGCACGGCAGCGTTCACGAGCTTGCACAGCAGCATGCCGTCCGTGACTGAGCGAAACAATCCGTCCTTGGTCGTGATCGGCAGTATCGACGCGAGCTCGCGGTCGTGCTGGAGGCAGTTGTTAATGTGCTCGGTAAACGCAGCCGTCTCTTCTTCCGAATATGAATGGAGACTGTCCGTTGAGCCCTTGACTTCGTGGATCGTCACGTTGGCATTGTACATGGCGGCGGCACTGGCGCGACGCTGGAGCATGTCTCGTGCGTGGGCATCCATCACCGGCTCGGGCGGTGGGGGCAGCGGCTTGCTTGGTGCTGGTGGCGTCGCAGCGGTGGACGGAGCCGTCGGCGGCCACTGTTGTCGCTTGGCATCGCCACTCGGCTGGGGAGTCGACTGCGGATTGGTCGGTGGCCACGTGGCCTTTAGCGACGGCGACCGCTCTTGACGCACGGGCGACGGCGCCGCCGGTGGCCACTGCGGTTTGGTGGGGGAGGCCGGAGACGGTCCTGGTGCCGATTGCGTCGGCGGCCACTGTGGCTTGGAGGGGGACGCCGGTCCTGCCGCTGGTTGGGTCGGTGGCCACTGTCTCTTCGACGGAGAGGGCGGTCCTGCCGCCGGCTGAGTGGGCGGCCACTGTGGCTTGGAGGGAGAGGCCGGTCCTGCCGCCGGTTGGGTTGGTGGCCACTGTGGCTTCGAGGGAGAGGCCGGTCCAGCCGCTGGTTGAGCGGGAGGCCACTGCTTCTTGGAGGGAGACGCTGGAGAAGGCGCTGTTTGAGTGGGCGGCCACTGCTTCTTGGACGGTGACGGCGGCGCTGGCGGTGGCACCTGCTGCTGGTGAGCAGTCGACTGCCACTGCTGCGGCTTGGTCGATGATCCCGTGGGCGGCCACTGCGGTTTGCTCGCCGTCTCCTTCGGTGGCGTCCCATTGGTAGTCGCTGGCGGCCACTGCTTGCCCGCAGACGTTGCCGTAGGTGCTACCGTCGTAGCACCGCCATTCCCATGCGCAGGCGGCCACTGGGGTTTAGCGGGCACCGCGGGGGCACTGGCGGCCGTGCTGGCAGCCGCGCCAGCCGGCGGCCATTGGGCTTTCTGTGCAAACGGCGACGCCTGCGTGGGTGCAGCCGTCTCCTGCTCGTCCTCGTCGTCGCTGTCGGGCGCCCACGCCGACTTCTTGCGGAAAAACGGCACCGTTTCCACCGTGCTCGCCCCCGCCGTATTCGCGGTCGTCGGTGCCACCGGCGCAGCACTGATCGCGACCTGGCTCACGAGCGCCGCGGCGTCCAGCGCGATGCCGCCGTTGCGCAGGTCGTAAAAGAGCGTGAGGAACTCGGGAAACGTCACGTGCGTGGCGCGTGCCAACGGCACTTGCTGGAGAATCGTCGCGGTCTGCGAGGGCGTCACGTTCTCGCCCATCTTGAGCAGCACCGTGTGGAGATCGCCGGCGGCAATGGCCGCCGCGTAGTCATGGTCGTGCTCCTTGAACACGCGCTTGAGCTCGTGGATCTCCTTGGGCGTAAACTTCTGCAGAAACGCCGACGGCAACTGGTAGCTCATGGTGGTGAATATCTCGGCTTGCACGGCGCGTGGAGAGGTGCGAGTTGCGCGGGCAGGACGATGGAGAATGGGAGAATGTGGGCGAAGAGAGGTCGAGAGCGTGGGCGGTCGCCGTGGACAGCAGAGAGCAGGATGATGGAAGTCCTACGCTGGATGGCGCGTACGCTTCTCTCGGGGTTTCTAGGTGTGGCGCGTGTTGGACTCTGGGAGATGATGACGGCAAGAATGATGGTCATCTAGACCGTCGCGTCGCACGCTTGAAGCACAGGGCACGATCCAACGAACAAGGAGAAGGTTCGACGAACCTCTATATCGGCGTACCCAGTATTACAGGTGTGTCGGACTGCTACGCCTATATATGAGCATATTGAATAACGCAGGTATCAAAACCCTCTTCAAGTAGTTTGTAGCGCGAAACGACTAGATATCGCTTTAGAAAGGGATCAGTATGCACTTCCAGAAAATCAGGCGCGAGTTCGAGAGAAATGGCAGCTGCAACTGCTCCTAAGGACATATTCCATTGGCTAGAAATTAATCCATATGTGGACATCAACCAATCAAAACTTGAATCTGGAACATTTCATCAAGTTCAAGAATCCAGAAACCAGTTTCACTGAGTCTTTTGTGTTTTCGAGGAGATCCTCCTCAACACTCCTTCTCTCTTCGTCCTGTGGTTTCAGCCCGGGTGGATGAGGGAGGAGTGGACCAGCGGAAATCAATCGGCCCAGTCGGCAAATTGCGCGCAAGGGCATCGAAGGCGACGCACTCTCCCAAAACATGGTGGCTCTCCCACGCCGCAAGATCCTCATTGCCGCCGGCGTCGTCTCGCTGTTTGCAGTGCTCGGCGCCATCATCGCGGTCGTCGTCTGGCAGACGGGCGGGTCCGGTTCCAAGGGCGCGAGCACATCGTCGGGCGGCTCGGGTAGCTCGACGAAAGAGAATGGTTCCAAGCCATCCAAGAAAGACACGCCGTTGATGTCGACGGGCAATTCGTCGAGCGACGGCAGTGATGGCACGTCGTCCACGACGCCAACGTCCGACCCGGCGAAAGAAAAGTTTACGCTATCGGCGTACGCGATTGGCGATTGGGGCACGACCGTGGACCGCGATTCGTGCTGCAAGCGTCGCGGCGACCACACGCCGACGAACATCGACAAGAACGCCGAGGACGTGGTCGCGTCTGTGATGGGCAAGGCCGCGGCCGCCGCGGAAGTCAAGCCCAAGGTCGTGATCGGCCACGGCGACAGCTTTTACTGGGTCGGCATTATTGACCCGACGGACCAAAAGTACAGGTTCGAGAAGACGTTCGAGACCAAGTTCAACGACCCAGCGCTCTCGGGCATCCCGTGGGTCAACGTCATGGGCAACCACGACTATGGCGGCGCGAGCTACATCTGCGCGTCGGGCGGCACGTACGTGGCGTGCAAGGACAAGGACGCGCTCGTGGCGGGGCTCAAGGCCAAGTTTTCTCTGCAGGCCACGTACAAGAGTCCAAACAGCGACCGGTGGATCTTGAGCGACCACTTTTACGTGCACTCGATCGAAGACAAGGCGAGCGGCGTGTCGATCGACATTTTCAACTTGGACACGAACGACGCCGACGTCCACGGCGCGCAGCAGATTTGCTGCCAGTGCTACGGGTACTCGTCCGGCTCGGACAAGTGCAACCAGATCACGCGCGGCGACAAGAACTGCGCCGGCGGCGACAACGATATGTTTGATGCGTGCATGGACCAGCTGAACGCGTGGGGCGAGGACTCGCGCAAGCAGCTCGTGGAAAAGGTCAAGGCGTCCAAGGCCACGTGGAAGATCGTGAACGCGCACTACTCGCCGTACAACCACTACGCCGAGGGGCGCCAGAAGATGTGGTGGGATCTGCTCAAGGGGCTGGGCGTGCAGGTCTGGCTCAATGGCCACACGCACGGCGAGAAGCACGACTACTCGAACCTCAACATGCACTTTATCGAGAACGGCGCCGGTGGCGGCATTCTGAACGAGGCCGCGAGCGGTATTCCGCCGTACGCCGAGAAGTACGTCAAGCAGTTGTGGGCGTACCCGAACCACGACTACGGCTTCTTTGAGCTGAGCGCGTCCAAGGAGTGGATGCGCGTCAAGTTCCTGACCAATGACGCCAAGTGGAACGTGCAGGACGACTTTTCGGCGTCCACCAAGGGCGGCGTCGCGACCAAGCACTGCTGGTACATCCCCGTGGACGGCAGTCTCGGCAAGTCGTGCGACGCGCAGCTCGACACGACCAAGAAGATGAAGGTGCACAAGGTGCAAGTGCGGGTCCACAGCTTTGACGAGCTCAAGGACGACAAGGCGACGGAGACGCACGCCAAGAAGCACCACGACAAGAAGCACTTCAAGTGAGGTGGTGGCGTGGCAGCCGAGCCAATGGCGCGGTGGTGTCCTGCGTGTTTCCCTCTTAGTTTCCCCATTTTCATGATTTCTATACGAAAAGCGCTTTTTCAATTTTCCACTGCCAAGTCGTATACTACGTAGTAGTACAGGCAATCCCCCTTTCGTCTGCAGACTGCAGCCATGTACGGTAGGCCCCTCTCCTTCCACACCATCGACAGAGAAGAGAGAGTGCGTCGCATGAGCAACAAGAAAAAGCGGTGTCCAAAGATGGGACGATAACCACCGTGGACTCCACTTTGCGTCTGTATGACGGTCGAGTCAACCTACATTGTCGGCGCCTGTAGCAAGTTGTCGTTGCTACTAGCAACTACAACACGGTCTGTGGTGAGAAGGAGACCTCTTGGCAGCCAGACGACAATTCAAGTACCGTACAGGTCTCCTTCTCACCACAGGCTGGATGGCCACACTGTCTGGCGTTCCGTGGAGAGCACCCGAAGCACCATCGAGATTTGGGTGCCGCCATGTGACCCAGACGTACAGTACCTATTCTCTCCATGACGGGGCGATGATATGGTTCTTGCCTTAACCGACTGGTGCTCACCACAACCGGCTCGGTATCACACTCGTTCTCCTAGCCGAAGGCCGGTAGCTGCTGGTCGAGCGAGATGCTATCGAAGGCGGACCGGACACCGAGGGTTAAGTAGTCGCGGGAATCCTCGAGATGCCTAAGAGTACAATCCCAAATTAATTGGCTGTTGTCTTTTCAAATCTGGCTATGGTTATGAGTACTGTTGGTCACTTGGAAACTGGTCTCTGCTGCGGAAACTATCCAGTCGGTTTGTTGACTCTCGTCAGAACGCGAACCTAGACGTACACAATAACACTGTTAGCAGTTGCGGGAACATCTCGTCCTCGCTACGCAGATCTAAGGTGCTTTACTTAGGTCAAATCAGTTTCTCAGCTGAAGTGGTGCGTCGGTACCAGTCTCCTGGACCACTTACGGCTCGTCCTCTATGTTAATATGGTGGTTCTGCCCTGTGGTACGGTCCTCTTCATTGGCATTCCCACATTCCAACATTCGCAGCCACTGCCAGACGCCCATGCCTCCAAAGCCGTTCAAGCGCCATTCGTCCAAGCCTTCTCACTGTAACCCCGCCAAGACCAAGTCCAAGGGCACCAAGGCCAAGTCCACCAAGCCGCCCACGAAGAACCAAGTTGTCGTGCACAAATATGTCAATACAGTGGTCCATGTCCACAAGATTGCGGGTCATCCTCCACCATCGAGCTTCCCACGCCCCCAAACCGAATGGCAACAGCCACCAGCTCTCTCAGCTCCGGTCGCTCCTGTGAATGCGCCTGGTCGTGTTACGATCTACGTGCTCGCGCTCAGCCACGGCAAGTTTTACGTGGGCAAGACTTCTCGCCCGAACGTCGAGGATCGCGTGGCCGAACACGAGCGTGGTGACGGCTCGGCGTGGACCAAGCGGTACCCTCCCCTCGCGGTGGCGAAAGTGATCCCTAATGCGGACCCTTTTGATGAGGAGAAAGTGACCAAGCAGTGGATGGCCCAGTACGGTGTGGACAACGTGCGAGGCGGAAGCTACTCGCGCGTGGAGTTGCCCCCCGAGGAGATCGCATCGATCGAGCACCAGCTCAGGGGCATAGCGGACCTGTGCTTCACGTGTGGACAGAGTGGCCACTTTGCGAACAAGTGTACCGCGCTAGTAGAGGACGGCGACAACAGTGAGGAGGGCGAAGAAGAAGAGGAGGCTTGTGGACGCTGTGGACGTGAGGGCCACGACACATCAGCATGTTACGCCAAGACTCACGGGCGTGGACCCAACTGGTGTCTCCGTTGTGGCCGCGAGGGCCACGAAGAGGCTTCATGCTACGCGCGATCTCACGCCGTGCTCACAGAATTTCCCGAAGAGTGTTGTGCTCGTTGTGGCCGAGAGGGCCACGCGCGAGCCGAGTGCTACGCCAAGACGCATGCTTCCGGGGCACGGCTAGCATGAAGGGTAGAAATGTGCCGATGCAATGAGTCTCGTCGTACTCGGACTTGCCTTTTAACCAAGACTTGTACACTGACCAGTGTTTGTGATCGTGCCAATCTGCTCGGTTATTCATCGAGGTGTCGTTGTTCAAGATGCTGCTGCATATTGATTCAACAGAGAAAGGCTGCCGCTGTCGTGGTGGTCGCCTCGCCTAGTCGCGCCAAGAGGCTTGTGCGTTGAGTCTGCGAGAAGTGGAGCATTTAGTTGATGATGGTGATGTCGCCGGCTCGGTCCGCGTCGCACTGATTGAGTAAGAACTGGAAGCGGTGGTCGCCGCCAAACAAGGAAGGGAATACCGTCGCAACCCCTGGAAGTCGAAGATGTTCAGCAAAAGACACTGTCTCGTTCGTCGTTTCCTTACCCACAGCTTGTCTTGGTTGATTCGCTCCGTCAGAAGTGACAAGACATCTCGCTAAGAATTGCCGAAAAAATGTCTTGTGATCGTGGCTGTGAGTGGTGCTGACACTCTTGCACAGTGCTTGGCGTAGCTGGCTCACAACTGCTCGGCTCTTCCTTTATGCTTCGACATGCTCGCTGCCCAGGGCACGGAGGCACGTCTCGAGATCGAACTGCTTCATCAGAGCGGCAGCAGGGAGCATGTGGTCGCACACCCAGCCAATTCTCCAATAGTTTTCGCAGTCGCAGCAATAGAGACTGCGGATCTTCCGAATCTTATTCAAACAGACACGAAATAAAAGTCAGCTAGGCGTCGCTTTCGGCATCACGTCCGTTGCCACTGCTGACGCACCATGTCCCTATTCATGACAGGAGCGAGTTGCAGCTTGAA
>JAADVZ010000991.1:0-10933 GCA_023335925.1 Pythium phragmitis | reverse complement strand
GAGGCAGATCGCGCCGGTCTGGGACGAGATGTTGGGGTGCCAGATCTTGGTCTCGAAGCGCATCTTCGGGGGCTCAAACGGGTACCTACCAAGCACGGTGTTCGAGTCAGTACCCCAGCGGAGAAGCCGATCGACGAACGCAACGCACTGCGGCGGGATGATGATCTCGATGGTGAAGACGCCGCCCTCGTACGGCGTTCCCTCAGGGCCCTGGATCGTGCCCTGCAGGCGGTCGGCCGCGCCACCCTTGATCTCGGCGTACACGCCCGAGAGATGCGTGTCGCGCTGGCACTCTTCCAACTCTTTCCGTACGCGGCCGCCTGAAGTGAGCGGCACAGCAAACGACGCGCGAGAACGTCAGCAACACGATGCAGTACCTTCCGCTCCACTAGGACCTCGTCTACGCACGTGGGATGCTCATGATGTCTCTGTCGGCGCGTTGCCTCTTCTCTCTCTCTTTCCCGCTTTCGGTTCTCGCTTCCGAATCAATTTTCTCCACCCCTGATCTAATCCGTAAAGGGAAACGTTTACTTAAATGAGGCAACTCAACCCAATCCCTCCTCAAGTTAACCATGGAAACGCACTTAACGTACCTCAATGCGTACTTAAAACGAACCTAGATGGCATGACGAGCTTCTTCCAGCTTCGTATTTTCGTCAAGAACAAGAAAATGCCCCCCGCCGCCCCCGCCGCCTCCGGCGGTCGCGCGCTGCTGGCGCTCGCAATGAAACTCGCACTGGTCTTTGGCAGCGCGCTGGGCGCGACGCTTTGGCTGTGCTCGCTGCTGCTGCAGCGCGTGCGTGACCACGACGCACGCGAGGGACTCGCGACGTCCAAACTGGATGCGCTCTCGGTGCGTAGCTTTTCGAGCTTGGCCGAGCTCCAGCGCTCGCACGAGACGCTCCTGCACATCTTTGCGGTCGACTATCCGCTCGCGATGGTCTGCCTTGCCTGCATCTACGTCATGAAGCAGGTACGTCGCGCCATTTGAGTGGGTGGCAGTTGGAGTCTGACACGAACTGCACCCATTCCAGACGTTTGCGATCCCCGGCTCGGCGCTGCTCAACCTGTTTGCGGGCGCAGTGCTGCCGCTCCACATTGCGTTCCCCATGGTGGCGACGCTCACGGCGTGCGGCGCGTCGCTCTGCTTTCTGCTCTCGCGGTTTCTCGCGTCCGAGGCGATCGTCGTGGGCGTGTGCGACCGCGTGCTGCCCAACAAGCTGCAGCAGCTGCGGCTGCAGATCGAGACGGCCAAGCAGGACGGCCGGCTGCTGTACATGCTCCTCTTTTTGCGCGTGTTCCCGTTCACGCCCAACTGGTTCCTCAATCTCGCCAGTCCGTGGCTGCAAGTGCCGCTCTACATGTTCACGCCGTCCGTACTGCTGGGGCTCATGCCGTACAACTTCATCACGGTGCAGGCCGGCGCGATGCTGTCGACGCTCCAGTCGACGAGCGACATGCTCGACCCGAAAACCATCGGCTCGCTCGTGCTGCTGGCGCTCGGCATGCTCGTGCCCATGCTCTTGAAGCGCAACAAGTCCAAGGCCCAATAGAAAAAGCGCAGGTAGAAGGTGGCTGTATGATATCCTCCCAGTAAATTACTCGGACGTGACGCCGCACACCTTGTTGAGGATACCCTTGATGATCTTGCGGCCGTAGGGAATGTAGCTCGCCGAGTACCACACGGCGGCGAGAAACTGGATGAGCACGAGCAGCAGCACGACGCCGCCAAGGTCTGGGAACTGAATAATGCTCCGTGAGAATTTAACGCACAGATAAGCAACCAGGCGACTGACGAACCGCGATCGCAAACGCCAGCACGACGATGATCATGCCGACGTAGATGGCGGCGGCGACGCGGCGCACGGGCTTCATCATGAGCTTGACCTGCTGCTTGGGGCCCACGAGGAACCCCGACCTATCCCACCCGCAATCCGTCAACGATGCTCAGCTCCAACGTAGAAACTCGAGTAGTGTACCCACCCACAAAGCGCGATGATGTTTCCAATGGAATACGTGATGCCGAAGCGCGTGCCGCTACCGTCGCCAACGATAAGCGCGAACGTCGACTGGAGTGGAAGGAGACAACACGATCAGGACGAGTCCAGAGCCCTCTCTCCACCAGCAAGATCTCGGACGTACACCAAAGCTGATGAGGTAGCCAAGACAAAAGCATGCGGCGAAGCCCCACATGCGCTGCGTCTTGGAGAGCGTCGGGCAGGACGCCGTGAGCGACTCGTTGTCGCCCGACGCCGGCGCTGCGGCCGCCTTGCCGTTGGTGATGATCACTTTGATTTTATCCATTGCGAGCGAGGGGCGGCAGAAGCACTGGGAGAAGGATACAGAAATGGGGGGAGGAAACGGTGGAGCTGCTGGGACGGCGTGGAGCTGCTCGTGGTGAGCTGTCGTTTCTTTCGTTTCACGCTGTTGGTGTGATGATGGCCATTTCCCAGTGGGTGCAACGGAACATCTCATATTGTCTCGACTCAGAGAATCAGAAGAGCTCTTCACTGAGACCATCTGAGGATAGTAACGAAAAGCAATACATTTTCATGGGCTATCGTCTCTAGCGGCGGCGCGGCGCGTCCTTTGTGCTGCTCTTGCGCGCGTCCGAGAGGAACTGGTCGAGTCCGTACGGGTCGTCGCTGTCGCTGTCGGACGCGCTGCGGTCGCGGCGGCTGCGCTTGCGGTCCCGCGACGGCGAACGAGAGCGAGATCGCGACGGCGAGCGACGACGCGACGGTGCCGCCTTTCGACCGCCACGGCCACGTGATCGGGATCTGGACCGCGACGGCGAGCGGCGGCGGCTGCTATTGGTCGCTCGTGAACGGGGCGGCGTGCGTGATCGCGATCTCGAGACCGACCGCGAGCGGGAGACCGAGCGCGACGGCGAGCGGCCTCGGCCACCACGCCGACCGTCGTCACTGCCACCACGCTTGGTCTCTTCTTCCGCGTCACTGTCGCGGTGGGACGGCTTGGCGTCGTCGTAGGAAAACTGCACGGGCCCGTCGCGGCCGTGGCCGACTTGCTCCGTGCCCCGGACCTGGCGGTCGGCCTTGAACCGCTTGGCGTGGCCGCTCTTGAGGTCGTCCAAGTCCTTGTCGGCGTCGGCAAACGCGCTGTCGTCGGCCTTGGGGCGGTACACGCTGGCCTTGCCGCGGTCCACCATGGGCTTGGAGTAGACCGTGTAGTCGTCGTCCGCGCCAAAGCCCGCGCCAATGCCCTGGGACTGGTTAAACAGCCGCGAGTCGAACATGGCCTCGCCCGAGAGCTTGCCCGTGCCCTGCAGCTGCCCGAGCGCGATCTTCTCCGACACGTCGCGGTCGTCGTCGCGCGCCAGCTTGCCGCGCTTGCCCAGTTTCTCCATGCGGAGATCGCGCTCGCGTTCCTTCTTGCGCTCGCGGCGGATCCGCTCGCGCTCGCGCTGCGCGTCGGCGTCGTCGTCGTCCTCGGATCCGCTACGACTGCGGCTGCGCCCTCGCCCTCTCCCTCGGCTGCTGCTTCGACTTCGGCTTCGACTGGGTCCGTAGTGGCCGCCCCGCGGCGCGTCATCGTCGCGGATGCCAGCGCGTTCCATGCGCGCGCGCTGCGCCATCTCGCGCAGCTCGTTTTCCTTCTCTTCCTTCTGCTTCATGGCCAGCTTCTTCTGCACCTGGGCGCGCATGTTGACTTCTTCGCGGGCCTTGCGCTCGGCGATCGCGAGCGCCTCGGCGAGCGACGCGAAATTGTCGTTGACGGTCGGCTGCTGCAGCCCGCGGCCGTCGGCGGCGAGCCGCTTGTCCAGCGCAATCGTAAAGCCCTTCGAGTTCTTCCAGTTGGAGATCACGGGCGGGATCTTCCACGACTGCTGGTCTTTCACCGTGAGCTTGCGCGGCGGCGAGTGGAGCACGGGCACGGGCGGCGACGGCGGGCCGCGCACCGCCTTCTTGTGCTGGAACTTGGGCGGCTCCATCGGGTCCTTGGCCACCTCGACCATGCGGATGATGCGCTGCTGGCTCTGCGCGCCCATCTTGCCCTGGTCGTGCGGCGTGTAGCGAATGTACGTCGACGACTCCTTGGCCGTCTTCTGGCGCGTCACGTTCACGGGCAGCGCCGCCGAGATCTTGCCCTGCACGAGCTGCTGCAGCGCGTCCCGCGTGCGGTTGGCCGTCTCGATCTCTTCCTCTCTGGATGGCAGCGCCTGCGGCTTGGCGTCGTCCTTTTCCACGAGGTCGGTAAACTTGGTAAAGACCTTGGCCTTGTCGCGGTGGTGCTGCGTCACGATGGCGTCGTAGCTCACGCGGGCGCCGTCGCCGTCGCCGCGCACCTGCAGCGCGAGCGTGTTGACGCTGCTGCCGCCGCCCTTTTTGCCCATGTTCAGCGGGAACTGCGCCAAGTGAATCTCGGGGAACGCGCCGCCGTCGCCAAAGTCCTCGAGCGCGCGCGGCACAAACTTGGCGGCCACGCGGCGCGGATACGCCGGCACGGGAGACGCGCGCGCCGCCGTGAGCGCCAGCGCAGAGACGTCGGCGGTCGCGGAGGCCTCGCGCGCGTCGTCCGCATGGGTCGTGTACGCGTGCACGGGCGCCGGGAAGAGCGAGCTCATGGGCGACGGACCTTTTGGGGGGAAAATGGCTGTTCACAGAGAACCAGAACAAGAGAGCGGGTGGTTGGGGGGATCAGCGTATCGGTTAGGAACGTCTATAGAACACACAACAAATTCGCAAAACAGGGTAGTATACCGTATCAAATCACGGTGAGATGCTCGCGAGAACCCCTTTGGATCATTTTGAGCTCTTGACGCAGAAGAAGCAATGGCGTTGGCGTTGCGGTTCGCCGAGGAAGGCGAGTTCACGTACGTGGCCTTTGGACCGACTCGGCATGGTTCCCTCTTAGAACCGGTCTCACACTCCATGTCTCTGCCTCTTTGTGTGTTGCAGCTCGCGCGCCGTGGACGCGTCCTACGACGACGTCGAGAGCGACGCCGTTGCGTCTTCGCCCGTCGGCATCTTTCGCGTGCGTGCGCGTCTGTGTATTGCGCTTGTTTCCTGGTCTCTCTAACGGTCTATGCGGTGTGTCCATCACAGTGGAGCAAGGCCGCGCGCACGCACCTCGGCCTCCGAAGCGATGGCGACGCACCACCGCTGGCTGTCGCCCGCCTGCTGGTCGCGACCCGCGGCGCGCCGCAGCGCTTCCTCGAACAGCTCACGGCCTCGTGGTCACTCGTCGCGACGCTCGTGGTCTCGGACGAATCGCCGGTGCGTTTTGTTTGGCTGCAAGTGGTGCGGATCCTCCAGTGGCTCACTGTCCGTACTCGTCCTCTAGACCTCCACGACGCTGGACGCGCGCCACCGACCAGCCGCCACGCAGCTCCTGTCGTTTGAACCGGTGGACCACACCGACTTTGGGAAGCACGTGGCCGTGATTGTCCCCAACGACATCTCGAGCGACGCCGTGTGGAGCTGGACGCAGACGCTGCAGCGCCACGTGCAGGCAAGTGAGACCCTCGTGCTGGACGCGCAGCTCTCGTCCATTTACGACTTTGGCTTTGGCGCCGACGACGCGCCCATGCTCCGCACGCTGGCGTCGTCTGCGGCCCGCGACGGCAAGCTCGAGCGGCTCGTGCCGACGCTCGAGACGCCGCGCTTTGTCGCGGGCGTGCCGGCCGCGCTGCTCACGCAGGTATGCATTGCGGTTGCACGTAGTGACGTCGTCGTTGAAGTCTCGTTTACTCACGCTCTGTCAATGACCTCCATCACCCACAGGGAGAGTTGCGGCGCACGCGCGTGCGTGCGTTCATCAGTCTGCGCAGCGCCAACGCGCTGCTCGTGGAGACTGTGCGGAGCTTTTCGCCGCTAGTTTCGCTCTTGGATCTGCCGGCGGATCTGCCGCTGTCGAGCCACGAGCAGGAAGAGCTAGACTTCAACTCGTTATACACGTGATTCCGTCGACGGCGGAACAGAGAATAGACGGAATGAGCTATGCATCCAGATCGTCCGGATTTTCAATGACCCGGGCGTTGGCGTCGTCGGCCTGGAGGCGTAGACTGTTGGAACTCGCACTGCCACTGAGCAGCATGCGCTTGCTCGTGGTCGCCACGGACGCCGGCGCCGAGATACGACGCAGAGATGCGCTTTGCTGGAGCACGGACACGCGCTTGCCCGCGCGGATCGACGACGCGCGGGCGATCGTGAGCTTGCGCTTCGCTGCCGACAGCGCCGACGTGGCGTGCGGAATGATGGTCGGATGCAGCGCATGCATGCCCGCGGCGTGGGTCTCGCTCAAAACCTGCGCGCCATCGACGGTGGGCGGCTGCGCAGTCATGAGGATCGCGGTGAGCGCGGCCCCCGACGGCTCGCGTGGACCCAGCACGATTTTCTAGTCGTTTGAACGAGAGTCTCATTAGTCTCACCAGCAGGAGGAATCTAAGATATCTCTGGGAACCCAAATCACGTACCGATGCGCCTGCGTCACGCCGGAGCAGCAAGTTGCTGCGGCGCACGATTGCGCCGTTCGCCCGCCCGTTGCGACTGCTCACTACACTGGCGTGGCGGTCGCTGGGCGTGGACTTGATCTCGACCACGTCGTCCATGACGACCTTGGCGTTGTGCTCGAGCTTGAGCGTGATGGCCACTTCGGTCATTTTCTTTTGCAGCGCCTCGAGCATCGCCGGCGACGACAGCTCGCTCAGTAGCAGCGGCCCATGGAGCGACTCCTGGCTGCTCACGAGCTTCTCGGCGTGGAGGATCTCGAGGCAGCGCTGCATGATCGCACGGAGCCGCGTCTGCTCAACGTTGCGCACGTCCCGCAGTGCGTTGACCGCGTCAATACGCTCGAGCGTGTGCTGGATCTTGTCCTGGAGCTGCTGTTGCATAGCCGACGCGGTGTGCTGCGTGCTGCGCAGGCTTGCACGGCGTTGTGTAGCGTCGTGCGCGAGTGCTGCGGCTTCTTTTTCGAGCTGGTCGACTTCGTCCTGGAGCTGCGCGTTGAGCTTGTGCTTGGACAGGAGCGCGTCCTCGGTCTCACCAAACTGCGTGACAAAGCGGTCAATATCGTCCTGTTTGTCTTTCGTGTCCAGACCAAGCGTCTGCTGAATCACGCGGAATGCGCGACGGAACGACAGCAGCGGCTTGTCATTCACAGTGATGTCGTGGAGGCTTCCAATCGCCTTGTCCGTCAACATGCGCTGCAGGTTCTCGAGCGGACTGCCCGTCGTGAGCACGACTGTGGGCCGGCGCACGAGGGCTCTGTCTTTGCCACCACCACCTCCATGCGCCTGCTGCTGCTGCACCGCGCTCATGAGCTCCTGGGCGTCGACGACGACGTCCTCTTCGGGCGGCAGCTTGAGTCGTTGCTCCTCACCCTCTATCTCGGCCCGGCGCTCGAGCTCGACCAACTCCTGGGAAAGTACATTGCGCACGCTCTTGGCCGCACGCACCTTCTCCGTGATGGCCGCATTCGTCGCCTGAACGTCGGCAATGTCGTCGGTGAGTTTCTTCGTCACCTTGCGCATTGTCAACAGCTCGCGACGCAGCGTGTCCATGTCGGTCCTGACCTGCTGCTGTGCCGTCACGAGCTTCATGTACTCTTCCTCGCCCTTGACAATTCGTGCATGCATGATGGCAGCGCAGTGCGCCACCGCCACGTCGTTCTCGTGGACAGCGTGGACGCCGCGCAGCCGCTTGCGCATGGTCGCAATCTGCCGGTCGAAGTAGAGCTTCTCCTTCTCCAGCACGTGCATCTCATCGCGGAGGACCTGGATCTTGAGCTGGAACGCGGCGTCGCTCGCGAGCAGCCGCTCCACTGGCGTCGCGCCGTCTCGATCGCCTGGGGATTTCGAGACGAGTTCGCTCTTGTCGAGGCTGGCGGTTGCAGTCCGTCGCCGACGGAGCCGGTCAATCACGATGGACGGAGAAGGCTGAGGCGCACACGGTGGGGGGTCGTGAAGGGCGGTCGTGCTGACGCTGCGACCCAGCGGAGGCTTCTCGTCGCCACCAGAGCTCTCGTCGTCGTCGTCGTCTCGCTCGTCGCTGTCTCTCCGGACTCTTCTTCTCCGCCGCGCGTTCTTGTGACTGACTAATGCCAACTGCGGCGTCGACTCGCTCTTCAGTATCGGCGGACGATTGCCACTGCGATCAAACAGCCCATGGCTCAGCGTTGGCGCGCGGCGCATGGTGGAGCCCGCGACCGCGGAGGAGGCAATCGTCGGCTTGGGGTCGTTCATGTAGACGACGTACTGGCTCGGATTCGTGGGCTTGGGCTCGACGCGCGCGATGACACCCGTGCGCTGGAGATGCGCAAGCGAGCGCTTGTTGCCCAGCAGAAACGCGCGGCGCTTGCCGAGGTGCGTGTCCAGCAGCGCATTGTACGCGGGGATCCCGTCGGACGCGAGAAAGCGCGTCGAGAACTCGGCTGCGGACGCCCTGCGCGCCGCCGCGGACTCCGCCATGGTAGGAAAATTAATAGGGAACAAGAAGGGGATGAAAACGACAGCGATACGGCGGCAACGTGCAATGTCAGGAGATGGTGCACTCTGCTTTGGGAGACCACGCTTAGAACAGCACGAGTCGCTCATTGGCTCGTAGCTCTCTATTTTGGTTTTCCAATGCGTCGGCTCCCTCAGCATTCGGACATGGTGGGGACGCCTACTTTTCATCGGGCAACTAGAGGGGAATGGCGAGCGCCAGTCGCAGGCTAACTGACGATGATGGTTGCAATGCGACAGGAGTGGGGGTTTGCAACCATCATCGCATCCATTGCAGGACGTTCTCGAATGACAACGCCACATGGCGATGGACCGTCATCACCTACAGTAGCTTAGTGGACGCTGCTGCGGTTGGCGCGTGATCCAAGCAGCGTGATTCATGGCGTCTTCGAGGGGATTTTTTCATGTTGAAAATGGGTTGGTTGAACATGGTCATGGACGCTCATTATTGGTCACAAATACATGGCCCGTTAGCGAGAAGTTTGAGAGAATTCTGCGACTCCTGTCGCACCAACGAGCACCACGAAAGTCTCTGGTCAGTTGCAGACTTCAGTCGCCGCGAGCACAATGGAGCTGTTACCGTGGAAGGTTCTTCCCGCCGAGGGAGAGAACGACTTCTTTCTCATGCTGGTCCAGTTTCAGGATGGGAAGTGGACCCTCTCCGTTCGAGACGATGCGAGAGAACGTCATTGGTTCGAAATCGCATTCTATTAAGAAGTGGTGGTCGCGAGGGCTAATAAGTCTCTTCTGCTTCCATTTCAGGTCCCGCGATTTCTTCGAGACGCGCATCCAGGAAGTGGGCGGCCCCAAGAGTGGAGCGCTTGAAACAGAAGAAGTGCTCAGCTGTCTCTATGTGAGTTCAGGTGTGGAGCCCAAGACATTCGGTCGGCCGTTGATGGTGTCTCTCTCGTGTGTGTAGAATGAGTCTGTGGGGCGACACTGCCTTGCGTTACACGGCGTGGGCCTTCAGATCGACGAGGCGGGGTGCACGGTTACCATGCTCATGATGAGTGGATCATGTTTCGAGTTGAAGGTAAACGCCGTGCACCAGTATGGGCTGCGAGACGCCTTCATCGATGCAATGTGGTACATGACGTCACGTGAAGCCGCGCTTCCCGGTCGCGTTCTCTTGTGGGACACAACCACTTTGTCGCCAGCATTTCCCGTGCACGGGCACACTTTTGACGTGACCCCGACAAGAGACGGCGTGATATTTATCGCTACCGGTGACTACGCTGTTACGTTCCAGGCTACCGATTCTGTGGACGTGGATCTGGAAAATGCCAACAACGAGAGTCAAGTTTTGCGGCCTGTGGCCGAGATGCTATACGATACAATAGCAGTGCGCCGTTGGGTCGTGCGCGTCATGGTGTTGAGTTCGCGCCTGCGTCTGCGCTGCAAATATGGCGTCGCGTTGCGAGGCTGTGGGATATCGGTGCGACGGCTCCATTGATAGTCTTGATGGCTTCACAGGAGGTTGTCGGTGAGGGGCTGCCAGATCCAAGTCAACAGGGCTGTGATGGAGTTAAGATACTGGGTCCGACGCTCAGCAAGTATACCAAATCCTACGAGCTCGAGACTGTCGGAGTATTATATCACTGACATCCGAGCAGCATGGGATGCAACAGAGTCATCCGCTGTATTGAAACACCGGCACCGTATCAACGCAGTGCGTGTGATGGCGGGCTTGCGCTGGGGTGTCGATAACGCTGCCGCCGAAGTGGCGTGCTGAATGTTGGCTGGACGTGCATGCCCGCGGCGTGGGTCCCACAGCTGTTCTCCCCCTCCTCCTCATCCCTGATAAGGCTATCGTACTTCGTATGTTTGGCTTCAACGCTCCCGCACACTGGAGAGCTCGAGCGAGGTTTTCTTGCCCAGCAGAAACGTACGGCACTCGTTGAGATGATGCATTCCCAGCAGCGCATTGTACGTACGTGGGGATCCCCTCGTGCGCGAGAAAGCGCGTCGAGAACTCGACGGCGGACCTCGCGTCGTCACTGACTCGGAAAGTTGAACGCGAACGAGAAGAGGATGAACAACGACAGCGGCACGACGGGAGCATGCCATGCGACAAGACTGGAGGGACCTCGATTAGAACATCACGAGTCTCGCCGCTCTGTATTTTGGCTTCGGCTCCCCTCAGGAGTAAGAACATGGTGGGGGGCGTCTTCTTTCCTACATCAGAGACGCTGCGTGCAAAGATTTCACTTGATGATACCGGTACTCGAAATCGTTGGCTGCAAATGCGACAGGACAGGTATTTACTCATCATCGTAGGAAGGAAATCGTAGAAAGCTTGTTTGGATCCGTCCACCCTTGTTTGTTGGGCATTTGATGCCCTTGTTAGGCGCGTTTTGGGCATGTTTGGGCCTTGCTTTTTCTTTCTGCGGACCCAAACACCCAGGACCGCAATCATGGACTGACGCTTGGTCATCTTTTCATCTCGAACGTGTATTACGGGGGGGGGGG
>JAADVZ010000990.1:0-10938 GCA_023335925.1 Pythium phragmitis | reverse complement strand
TGGTCTCACTTGGTCGCGTGCTTGTAGAGCTTCTGGAAGACGTTGAGGCCGCGCGCAATCACTTGCTGCTTCCAGAACGGGCTCTGGTGGACGTAAAACGCGTCCCGGAGCTTCTCGGCAAACGGCAGATGACGCGTCGGAAAGTGGGTGTACATGGCGTGCTCTTCCACCATCGCCTTGAACGAGAACAAGAACGGCACGGTGCCAAACTCTTGCCCGACGGTGATGACCTTTTCGCGGTGCTCGGCTGGGAGGAGCCCCACAATGCCGTCGACCACATATCCCGCGGCGTCCTCGTACCCCTGGGTCACAGCGTTGTCTGTGGCCTGGGAGGAAGCCACCAGCCCGGCGGCATTTTCTTCGGCAAAGATCTTCTCGGCCACGGGCATGTTGCAGACAGGCGTGAGGATGAGCGTGTCTTCGCCCGAGCGACCGAGGCCCGTGTGGACGTCGACAACCGTGAGCTCCGAGAGCTTGTCGATGCCCACTTTCTCGACGAGGAACTTCTCGATTAGTTGGATGCTTGGCTGCTTCTCAAAGCCACCGAAGTAGAGCCCCTTGGAGAAATGGTACGTCCCTGACACCAAGGCCTTCTTCATGAACTCACCGCCCTTGATGGCCATCTGCGCCAACGTCTTCAGGTACGCAAAGTGCATTATCCAGGGCGACCCAGACGGCACGGGGTTGACAATGTCGTTGATATCGGCGTAGCCGTTGACGTTCGGATCGGCCTTTTTGACAGCGTCCAACTGCTCGGGCGACAGCCAGTTGCAGTTCAAGTCGACGTTGTTCTCGTTCACGCGGCGAAGCTAAGAGATCCACAGAGGTCATTAGCCCCCATATCGCCACAGTCTCCACGCATTCTAGCCAAGTCGTACCTGTGACATTCCCCACGGGTTCAACGCGTGGACCAACACGACCGTGGGGCCGTTCGCCGAGGTCAAGTTGCCCATATCGGCGAGAATCGCTGACTGGACCGCGCTGCCCGCGAAGCCCTCGAGACCATGCGTCCCCGACAGGTGGACAAATGCGCTGTCCTTGCGACCAGGGATCACGACCACGTCGATGGTCAAGTCCAAGTGCGTGAGCTGCGGCAGCGGCAGCGTGTGGAGCGTGACGCCGGCGTCGCGCGCACGCGAGCGGAAGAGTGCACGCGCCTGGTAGTAGTTGTCCGTGAAGTGGCCCTCGATTTGCGAGGTCACAGCATCGAGGGGCGGGGGAAAGTATGAATCCACGGGGCGAAAGTCGTTGACCGCATGGAGTCCCAAGCCTGCGACGGCTACGGCGAGCGTTGGTTTCCAGTACGGGATCATTTCGAGAGAGAGAGAGAGACGGCTGTGTGGATTCACAAATGGCGCAACTACGCGCTTCGCTGTGAGGATTGCTTGCGGACTGATAGGCAAATGACGAAGTGATCTTTTCTGAGCGGTCTGCTCTTCCTCTCCTTTCCGAGGCCGTCCTCGACACTGAGGTCCAACGCCACAGGGAAAAGACACGTGACAACGAAACCGCGACGAATGATTCGTCGCGGTCTCATTTCCACCATTCAGCATACACGACCGTGATCAGCTGCGCAGTGGCCCAGCGGAGAAAGATCCAGGAGCTCCTCCTTTCCTCTCGGAGGAAGAGGCAGGCTCAAAATCAGATCGTGCAGCAGTGCTGTGCTGACTCAGCTCTCTGACTCAAGACTTTGAGGTGGATGACATTCCATATATAAGTACACAATCACTAAATTCAATACTTATCCCCGTCTAGTAATAAGACCAAGTGGTGTAAGTACACATGCAATTACTGATACCCCTCGTTGACGGGAGCGAGGTGCGAGTCGCGTAAACGCAGCACGCACGTGCGACGCGCCCATGAAGCAGGGCCGAACGGTATTTGCGGAGGCGCCTCCCCTGCGAGCGGATCCATGACGACGACTCAGCTGAGGCTAAAATACCAATGAGTTTTGACTACTGGAGCTATTCGAAATGTAATGGAAAAAGATCATGTATACTAATTTATGAAAATTCCTCAGATGAATGACGTACGTGTGGGTACTATCCCGAAAAAAGACCGTATCTCGGATCGAAATGACTATTGCCCTAATCTGGCGATGATTTCACGGAGCGTCCTGGAGGCTCATGCGCATACGGGGGAGCATCGATAAATGACCCTTGATCCCTTTCTCATCGAGAGAGACCTCAAGTGCTTCTTGGCACGGGGTTGAGGTCGAGTTATCATGAGAAGAAAAGGTATCATTCGGGACCGTTTATGCACCAGCTGAGCTGTGCAAGAGCCAATGCAGGTGCTTTGGTCATACATACTTCAAGTATAGAAATGGTGTGGTTTACTCCAGACTAGGGCAATAGACTCGTGCAACTCGGATGAATGGACCTCTAGCGGCTCTAGCGGTCTCGACGATGAGGTGGTGGATGCAACAGCATCGGCAACGCCGAGTGATACCGGTATATAAATTTAGATGAATAAACACAACAGTGGGCGATAAAAGAGAACTAAGATCTAACCTGTTAACATGTGGCGCTTTGAACGAGAGATGTACACCGACAAGGTGGACAATGGTATCCTTCTCGAAAGTCTCACTTGTGTGTGTGCGTGTGTGTGTGTGTGTGTTGGTCTCACTTGGTCGCGTGCTTGTAGAGCTTCTGGAACACGTCAAGGCCGCGTGCAATCACTTGCTGCTTCCAGAACGCGCTCTTGTGGACGTAAAACACGTCGCGGAGCTTCTCGGCAAACGGCAGACGGCGCGTCGGATAGTGTTCATACATGGCGTTCTCTTCGATCAGCGCCTTGGTCACAAACCAAAACGGCACGGTGCCAAACTCTTGCCCGACGGTGATGACCTTTTCGCGGTGCTCGGCTGGGAAGAGTCCGACGATGCCGTCGGTCACGTAGCCACCCGAATTCTCGTACCCCTTGGTCACGGCGTTGCCTGTGGCCTTGGTGGACGCCACCAGTCCGGCGGCGTTCTCTTCCACAAAGATCTTCTCGGCCACGGCCGTGTCACACACGGGTGTGAGGAGGATCGTGTCGACGCCAGCCGGACCGAGGCCCGTGTGGACGTCCACAATCGTGAGAGCCGAGAGCTTGTCGATACCCACTTTCTGGACGAGGAACTTCTCGAGTAACTGGAGGCTTGGCTGCTTCTCAAAGCCACCAAAGAAGATCCCCTCGGAGTAATGGTACGTCGCTGACACCATGGCCTTCTTGACATAGGCATAGCCCTTGATGGCCATCTGCACCACCGACTTGAGGAACACGAAGTGCATTTTCCAGGGCGACCCGGATGGCACGGGGTTAATGATATCGTAGATATCGACGTAGCCGTTGGCGTTCGGATCGGCCTCCTTGGCGGCGACAAACTGCTCGGGTGACAGCCAGTTCCGGTTCAAGTCGACGTTGTTCTCGTTCGCACGGCGAAGCTACAAGGCACAAAAGTCATCAGCAGCGACTCCTCACACAATCCAATTATCCCCGCCAAGTCGTACCTGCGAGAATCCATACGGGTTCACCGCGTGGACCAACACGACCGTGGGGCCGTTCGCCGAGGTCAAGTTGCCCATATCGGCGAGAATCGCCGATTGGATCGCGCTGCCCGCGAAACCCTCGACGCCATGCGTGCCCGACATGTGGACGAACGCGCCATCCTTGCGACCAGGGATCACGGCCACGTCGATGCTCAGGTCCACGTGCATGAGCTGCGGCAGCGGCAGCGTGTGGAGCGTGGCGCCGGCACTGCTAGCGCGCTGGCGGAAGAGTGCACGGGCTTCGTAGTAGCTGTCCGAGAAGTGGGCTTCGATTTGCGCAGCTGCGGCGTCGGGCGGCGGGGGAAAGTACGAATCCACGGGGCGAAAGTCGTTGAGCGCATGGAGTCCCAAGCCTGCGAGAGCCACGGCAAGCGTCGACTTCCAGTACGGGACCATTTTCGAGAGAGAGGAGACGGCGGTGCGGATTCGCGAATGGCGCAAATGCTGATCCCTACCTTCGCTGTGAGCAGCCAAAAACTCGCTTGGGTGCGTTCGAGTTGAAGCTTTGGACCCCTAATCGCTGATAATGTAGCGCGAATGTTGTACGAATAGCTATTTTGCAAACAAATATAGCTACGTCGATCGGTTAGTAGAGGATAAGAGGAAACGCGCGACGTTCGCGCGACCGACAAGTCTCAGTACCCCCAATAGAAGACCCATCGAAGGGATCCGCATCACCGTGGAAAATTTGGTGGGGAGTCGTGCATCCCACTTCCCACTTCATCCTCTCTCCACCTCCTGTACGCACCCGCGTCGGCATTCCTCACTCTCCAGATACTACAGCAGCCAACGCGTCGATCGACCACCATGGGGAAGGTGCTCGACATCCTCTATCACTTGGCCATCGCGTTTGCCGCGATCGCCACATTTGTGCTTTGGCACATGCAGAATGATTTCGAGCCCGACGACGTGCTCTTCCCGCCCGTGGATGTGGACCACACCGTCGAAGACTTTTTCTCGGACAGCTACTACCAGGCGCGTGCGCTCTTCCGCTCGCGTGCGCGCGACGCCGGCGCCGTGCTCCACGCGCTGCCGCTCGCCAACCACTCGCATCTCGACCTCACAGTCGACGTGGCCGTGCTCAAGGGCGCGAGCGACAAGGTCATTGTGCACTTGTCGGGCACGCACGGCGTTGAAGGCTTCGCCGGGAGTGCGATCCAGTCGGGTATCCTCCAGAACTGGACCGCAGTGGAGAACGGCCCGACCGTGGTCTTTGTGCACGCCGTGAACCCGTACGGCTTCTCGTTGGTGCGATTATTTGACGTATCTTGCTGCCGTGTGTGTGCTTTCCCTCACTGACTCGCTGTTGCTGACAGCTGCGTCGCTTTAACGAGCACAACGTCGATCTCAACCGCAACTGGCTGTCGCCCGAGCAGTTCCAGACGTTCGCAGCCGCGGACGCCAACAAGTTCGGCTACATGGACGTCTTCACGCTCTTTAACCCGACACCAGACTCGTCCGACTGGAAGAACTGGTACTGGCCGTATGCCGCGCTCTCGGTCGTGACCAAGGGCTTCGGGGCGATCAAGCAGGCCGTGGTCTCGGGCAACTACCACATGCCGAAGTCGATTTTCTACGGCGGCAGGCAGCTCGAGCCGAGCCTCGTGGCGCTGCGGTCGTTCCTCACGGCCAATGTCAACTTTGCGGCAGTCACCAAGCTCGCGGTCGTCGATGTGCACACGGGGCTGGGTCGCTCGGGCGAGGACACGCTCATGCTCATGACGCCGACCAAGGCGAGCCTCGCGGAGCGCGTCTTTAGCCAGGAGTTTGGCTATGGCAACATTGCGTTCATAAACGACACGAGCAACCCCGTGACCAAGGGCTACAGTGAAGTCGCCGGCTACGTGTCGCAGGGCATCGCCGAGCTGCTGCCCGCGCCCGCGGCGGTCGACGTCGTCGCGGTCGTGCAGGAGTTTGGGACCGTACCGGGCGTGTTTGTGCTCAAGGCGACAGCCCAAGAGAACGCGTTCTACCACCACGCTCCGACGCGTCGTCTGCCTTACGCCGAGCGACTGCGCGACGTCTTCTACACACACGGCAGCGCGACCTGGAAGCACACGGTGCTGTGGCGCGGAGTACGCGTCTTCAACAAGCTGCTCAAGAGCTTTGCGGCGTGAGTTACATGGTGTAACCCCACATGGAATGTATATGGGATGTTGCGCGAACGTTGCTCGTAGTTGTTTTTTAAAGTGGATATGGATACACTGATGCTTTTGGTGAGGATAATTCACTTTTGTGGAACAGCAGGAATCATTGGCGCAACATTCCGGAGTTGCGGCAGACGAGCCATCGCTTAGTGACAGACATTGCGAGCAGGCTCGGCCTCGTCCACCAGGACAATCGCGGAGGCGGCGCTATGGAGGCGAGAAGAACGTAATCCGCTGTTTGGTGTCTTGCTCTGGACTCGGGTCTACAGTAGGAGGGTTCTCCCTGAATTCATTTGATTCACTTCTGCATTCGTCGCCCACGCACCACCACCTCCGGAATCCATCATTTTCCAAACCAGACTCGCCATGGGCATGCTCCGCCACGTCGTCTTTGGCTCCGTGGCCGCCACGGCCGCCTATGTGGCGTTCCGTATGCAGACCAACTACGGGCCGCCCGACATTCTCCTGCCGCCGGCGACGTTGAACGCGTCGGTCGACCAGCACTATGCCGAGACGTACTACCAAGCGCGTGCGCTCTTCCGCAAGCACGCGGGCAACGCTGGCGCCGTGCTGCACACGATCCCGCTCGCCAACTACGAGCACCTTGACCTCACGACCGACTTTGCCGTCTTCAAAGGCACCAGCGACAAGGTGATCGTGCACATGTCGGGCACGCACGGTGTCGAAGGGTTCGCGGGGAGTGCGATCCAGTCGGGCATTCTGCAGAACTGGGCCAAGGTCACGCCCGGCCCGACCGTCATTTTCGTGCACGCAGTGAACCCGTACGGCTTCTCAATGGTGCGTGGCGCTAGGTAGTAATAGAGGAAGACGCGTAACTGACTGACCGCGTCTTCGTGCCTTGACAGCTTCGCCGTTTCAACGAACACAACGTCGACCTCAACCGCAACTGGCTCACTGACGAGCAGTTTGAGCGGGCGCGCTCGGTGGGGCCCAACAATTCGGGCTACATGGACATGTTCAAGCTGCTCAACCCGGGCACCGACTCGCTCCAGTGGGAGAACTGGTTCTGGATCCGCGCCGTGTACGATCTCACAACCAAGGGCTGGGATGCCATGAAACGCGCGGCCGTGTCGGGCAACTACCACATGCCCGAGGCAGTCTACTATGCCGGCAGTAAGCTTGAGCCGAGTCTCGTGACGCTGCGCGACTTCCTCACGACCCATATCGACTTTGCCAACGTCAAGAAGCTCGGCATCATCGACGTGCACACGGGACTCGGTCCCTCGGGCGTCGACACAGTCATTCTCATGCCGGCGACCACGCCGGGCGTCGCCGAGCGCGTGTACACGGAAGAGTTTGCGGCCGGCAACGCCGTGCTCGTGCACGACCCGTCGGGATCGCACACTGTAGTGAAGGGATACAAGGAAGTGGGCGGCTTTGTCGCTCAGGGCGTTGCCGAGCTCCTGCCGGCGTCGTCCAAGGGCGAGGTCGTGACGCTCGCGCAGGAGTTTGGCACGGTCGCGCCCCTGTTTGTGCTCAAGGCCGTGGTCCAGGAGAACGCGTTCATCCACAAGGCGCCGGCGCAGCGGCTGCCGTACGCCGAGCGCCTGCGCGACGTCTTCTACACGCACAACAGCGCGTCGTGGCGAGAAAACGTACTCGCGCGCGGCGTCACGGTCTTTGAGAAGCTCCACGAGCACTTGTCGAACTGATCTTGGACCTGAAGCCTCTTGCACTCGTTTTAAGCCAATCAAACTTGGTTTCACTCCATCCTAACTTTGCGGCCTTTCCCATTTAGCACAGACGTGCCAGTTGATCCGCAGGTTGAAGCTATCACACAACCCAACGTCCCATGGCCACGACAAGCGACTCACCGCCCCCAGCGCCGTGGCCGCCCACTCCGCGAATCTCGCCTGCCAAGCCACGAGTCCACATGCAGACCGCCAGCACGCCTGCGTCGCCCTTGCGCGCGTGGCGCTCGGCGCTGCTCGCGTTCTCACTGGCGTTCTGGGTCCACTTGCACTACCAGTTCGCGCCGCTCGACACCTTTTGGCCGCCAACGAAAATTGACCACGACGTCGAACGGCACTTCGCGGACACGTACCTCGAGGCTCGTGCGCTGTTTCGGCAGCGCACGCGAGCGGCGAACGCGGAGCTCCACACGCTGCCGTTGCAGCATCTCAAGGATTTGGATCTGACCATCGACATAGCCGTCTTTCGCGGCGCGAGTGACAAAGCCGTGGTCCACATCTCTGGCATCCACGGCGTCGAGGGCTTTGCGGGCAGTGCGATTCAGTCGGCACTGATCGAGCGCCTGGGCAACGCCTCGGATGCGATGGTCGAGTCGCCGATACTGATCTTTGTGCACGCGTTGAACCCCTTCGGCATGGCGATGGTACCATTGCGATATGATACTTGATGCGGTGTTGTGCGAATGGGGTTTCTAACCAGCGTCTGCGTCCCTCTGCTTAGCTCCGTCGAGTCAACGAGCACAACGTGGATCTCCGCCGCAACTTCTTGACACCGGAAGGGTTTAAAGAACGCGCCGATAGAGACCCCAACGCGTACGGCTACGTCGACCTCATGGAGGCACTCAACCCACCACAGCCGACCGCCCCATTTGCATGGCTTCACAGCTGGATGGCCATCGTGCACCACGCGTTCAAGCACGGCTTTGACAGCGTCAAGCAAGCCGTCGTGACTGGCAACGTGCACTTTCCCAAGTCGATCTACTATTGGGGGAATGAACTGGAGCCGAGCGCGCGGCTGCTATTCCAGTTCTTTCGCGAGCATCTGGACTTTGACGCGCTGCACTCTGTGGGTGTGATTGATGTCCACACGGGACTCGGACCTTCCGGTCATGACACGCTCACGCTCGATGCCACCGCGGATGCTGCGTCGCTGCAGGGCGTATTTGAAGGGCCGCGCCCCACCGTTGGGGACACGAGTGACGGCCCGTCGAGCGGGTGCGGAAAATCAGCCGGTCTGATGTGCCAGGGCTTTGCGTGGTTGCTGCCAGCGCACGTGAACACAGCGTGTCTTACGCAAGAATTCGGGACCCTCGCGGCACCCTTTGTGCTCAACGCGCTGATCCAGGAAAACGCCATGTACCACCGTGCGCCGTCGCGTCGTCTGCCGTACGCGCAGCAGCTGCGCGACGCGTTCTACTTGCACAGCAGCGTCCGGTGGAAGACCGACGTGGTCTCGCGCGGCGTCACGGTCTGGGAGGAGCTGGAGGCCTACATCTATGGCGATCTGTGATGGAGTGAGTGTTTTTGAACTCAGTGAAGAGATATTATTTTATTCCCCTCTACAAACCAATACCTCGGCTATGTCATACGAATCGTGTTACAGTACACTAACCACAAACCAACAGTGTTTTAAACACCTCAGGAGCTACCGTAACCGTAGCGTACCCCTCCACTTGAGTTGGTTGGCTCTGGCTGGTTGGCGGAGCCCCGCTTTTGAGCCAGATGATCTCCCCATTCGTTTATTCGCCATCTACGAGAATCAGTGAAAATGGTGCGTGCTGGTGTCCGTCTCCTGTATGTCTATTATAGAGAGAGAGAGACAGGGGAATACTCATGAGCTCCATCTCTGTGTGACGAACAGCCCAGCAAGAAGGTTGTGAAGAAGAGCTCGTCGTCGGCGCCGGCCGCCAAGTCGACCAAGCCGTCGGGCTCGACCAAGCCGGTCAAGAACCCGCTCTTCCAGAGCACGCCCAAGAACTTCCGTCTCGGCGGTGACATTCAGGTACAGTGATTGAACCAAACCACGCCTTTCTCGCCAAGAGAAAGCGACGCGCTGGGTGGCGACGACGGGCACTCGCCCGTCGTTTGCGCTCGCCGTCGCGCGGGTTCTCAATCCACCAAAACTGTGTGAGCCGGATGGAGGTATTCTCCCGACCGTTCCTTCTCCTCAAGAGAGAACGGGGAGGAGGGACCTCCTCCTGGCGTAGCGGGTCCCCCACGACCGCAATGACACAAACGCTTGTGGTGGCCTTTCAATATTCCCCTTTGGGGAAGTTGATTGACGCCTCAAGGGTAAAGAGCCAACCACCTCTTGAGCTTCTCGCTCTCCTCCGAGGAGATCACGAAGTACTAATGGTCTCTCGTATCTCATTAACAGCCCACCAAGGACCTCTCGCGCTTTGTCCGCTGGCCGCGTTACGTGCGCATCCAGCGCCAGCGCAAGATCCTGTACCAGCGCCTCAAGGTGCCGCCGTCGATCAACCAGTTCAAGAACACGCTCGACAAGAACAGCGCCGCGGATCTCTTCAAGCTGCTGCTCAAGTACCAGCCCGAGACCAAGGTCGCCAAGACGGAGCGTCTCCGCAACATTGCCGCCGGCAAGGAAGAGGCCTCGGCCCCTCCGGCCACGGTCAAGTACGGTCTCAACCACGTCACGACGCTGATTGAGAAGAAGAAGGCCAAGCTCGTGGTCATTGCCCACGACGTGAACCCGATCGAGTTGGTCATTTTCCTTCCGGCGCTCTGCCGCAAGTTCGACATTCCCTACGCGATCGTCAAGGGCAAGTCGCGCCTCGGCCAGCTCGTCCACAAGAAGAACGCGGCGGTCGTCGCGCTCACGCACGTGAACAAGGAGGACAAGGCTAAGTTCGACTCGCTCTCGCAGTCGTTCAAGGCCAAGTACGACGAGGCCGCGCTGCGCCGCAAGTGGGGCGGTGGTATCATGGGCCTCAAGACCCAGAAGAAGCTCGAGCTCCGCGCCAAGGCGATCGCCGCTGAGGCCGCCAAGAAGGCCCAGTACTAAGTCTGAGCTGCCTGCAACACCAACTCTACGGCTCTCGTAGAAACCTAATGGCTGAATAAATCACTCACTGATAAGAAAAAAAAGAAACTTGTTGTACTTGGTGGTGGATTGGTCAGTGGACGAGCCGGGGATCCAAGGAGCTGGCAGGGCAGCTGCGCGGTGGCCATGCGGATTGCGCGACTGTACACACGCATCATCAACCAGAAGAGTTCTGGAAGGTCGGAAGAATGGGCGTGGCTCCTGCTGCCCTGAGAGTGCCCCTGTGGAGTCCACAGGCATGCTGTCGCAGCGGATCCAGTGGAGACCTTCTCGTCAGTCCGCCCCACGTGAGCACTGCAGTCAGTCACGGTGGGTTGGTCCAGCTGATGATCATCAACTAAAGCAACATATTAGAACCTTGACAAATCACATGCCTCGCGTTGCAACTGCTGCTGTGATGCGTGGCTTTTCCACAGTGATCAGTCACCTACAAATCAACCTTCGCCCAAACGCCCCTCTGGATGACGTTGCAGTGGGGGGGGGGGGGG
>JAADVZ010000099.1:0-58749 GCA_023335925.1 Pythium phragmitis | reverse complement strand
TGTTGAAGAAGATTCCGCATCTAGTTCCACCCACCAGCTGCTTGAAGTAGCCAGTAGGAAAAGAAGTAGCGTGCATATCTTTACATATGTTTACGATAGGTAGGAGATGGATATGTTTACGGTAGGTAGGACATGAGCGTGTCTACGATGCAAGGATAGGTAGCGTATGACGCAGACGGCTTAGATGTAGCAACAGCGAACTAAGTCCCGAATCAAAGTCAGTCAGCAATTTGCCATCTTCTACTCACTCGCTCAAGTCACCCATCTCCTCGACCTCGTCTCTACTCGGTCAAGTCCACCCCTCTCCTCGACGTCGTGACCTTTAATAAATCTCAGCGTAACCGGACATAATAGGATATTGTGGTCTCTCATACTGTACACTGCCAGGTTGCGTCCGCGTTTCATCAACATCTAGGAGAAAACAATGAACTCTTCACAGCACTCACTACCACCTCCAGGAGCCGATCTCTTACAGAGAATCTCAAAGAGAAGCACCCGACGCCCCCTTCGCTAGCTCCCAATCCGTTGCCCATCTGGAACCGAGTGCTTCCCTGGGTGCTTCCCCATTTTCATATCCTCATTCTTCAATTTGCGGGACTCAGTACACACGCCATCATCACCGTCGCTCACTCGAATACCAGACTGCGTTTGGATCTGTTGGACTCGACTTGCTGTGTTTCTCCCTTAGACGCCGACCAAGCGCTCCAGGAGGTGCCCAGAAGCCCCAAGCCAGCGCTTTAAGACCCGTCGTTACTCCTCCAGCTGCTTTTGCTTGGCAATATCGAGGCGCACGCGGTGCCACGCGAAGTACCATTCTTCAATTGCACCATGCCCGTGGCTTTTGTGCTGAGTGTCATGAACAGCGCATCGATCGTTTCGACGAAGGAGAAGAGTTGCAATCTCGGAGCAAGAGGCAACCTGTGTATATTATTACTCTTTGATATATAGAATATTAGATATCATGAGTCCTCTGAAAAATTGGAATCAGCTCATCATGTAGGTACGGTGAAATTACCTACAAACGACCAGACGAGAAGCACCGTTTTGGAATAATGGCCCACTGACGGCGGAGCACTTGCGTGGATTCCCTCAGCTCGCCACACACTTCGTCTTCGATCATGCGAGTTGGTGTTCTCGGTTCGTAAGATCATGCACTACACGAATATACCTTACTTGGGTGTATAG
Organism: Pythium phragmitis; assembly: GCA_023335925.1. NCBI lineage: Eukaryota > Oomycota > Peronosporomycetes > Pythiales > Pythiaceae > Pythium > Pythium phragmitis. The sequence goes on along the minus strand of JAADVZ010000099.1, from coordinate 57,564 downwards.
AATCACATTCTTTTTTTCTATCTGGCCACCTCCCCAAATTAGTCTTTTTTTTGTTCACTTGAGTCAGAAAGTGGGTCTTAAAAGTGTATTCTGCGTTTCAGCATGATTGTTCAAATTGGGCAAATTCTATATGGTTAGTTGGGCCAAATAAGATAAGGGCTAGGGATATTACCCAATTTACGTCTTAGCTGGGTAGAAATAATGGCCAGCTTTATGTGGTGAGCCAATCACATCGTGGACTGTGGATCCCAAACAAGAAGTAACGAGTCCACACAAGAACCGGATGTAGCCCATTTGCCGCTGTTTCTTGGCCATTTCGGCTGTTTCAACCTAATTAACCCTTTTTTTACCCGATAAATCCTAATGTAAGCTCTCCCTAATGTTTCCCGAGCCAAATATGTAAAACCAAGCAAATTGCTTGGTTTTGCCAAAACAGTTTGAAGGGTTTCAGACAATAATGGTGGGTTGTTTTCTAAAACCAAGCAAATCGCTTGGTTTTATGACCTTTCCGGAACGTGCTTTTATTGAGCAATAATGGGTACAGTTACTCTTGAGAGCTTATACCACACAGGAATAAACTATTAAAGGACCTCAAACCTTTCATATATTATCAAATACATACATTCTATCTGATGGTATCGCTCACTAACATATAGAGTCTATATATAGAGTGTTAGAGGCGATATTGTTACTGTTTTAGGGTGTTTCACTCTGTAACCAAATACAGGTACCTCTATAAGATAATTATATAATCTACAATTATATACGAGGTATATACACGTGTAGCATATGTTACATTCTACCTCTATGTTCTTATGGTGCTATGGTATTCAATAGAACAGCAATGAGTTGTTACCTGCTCTTGTAAAACCAAGCAAATTGCTTGGTTTTAGGGGATTTGGCAACAAAAGGGTTAAGGAGTTACAGCCCTTACAAGGTGACGCATTTGCTTCTTTGGCTTTCTTAGCTTACGAGTAACATGAGAAGCGGAGTACACCGATATCCACATAGCACCATATTACCATAATACTGTACCACAGCACGAAGCACAACTTCATAGTACTATACATCGGCGTGTTGAGCGACCGCTGCACAGCCTTACACTGCGTTACTACTAGTCTGCTTGGTCACGATTGGAACTGTCTTATTTGACCAGTCAAGCTACATACGATCACAGACGTGAGGACTAGTGGACAGTAGCGTTCGATTTGATTTAATCGCAGCAATTCAAGCCGTATGATTGGTCTCAAACACATCTACTCAGTTCAACGCAACACCACGCTCTCGCAGCGCATTCCTGTAGCTTAACCACATTTGCCGCGCTATATAATCACGCTGCGCAGCTGCTGAAGGGAAGTCGTACGGGATTGCTGCATCATCATTGGCCTCTCCCTCATTTGCTTCGCGTGCTGCTACTTGCGCTTCCGGACCAGCATCTTCAGCACCACCGTCCAGGTCTTCAGCAAGATCGTGTTCGTTGCACGTTCGAATAAAGTTGTGGAGGCAGCACGCTGCAAAGATAGCAATCTTGGCCGTCTCGACTTCACTTTCGTTTCGCGTGCGAAGCAGCTTGAATTGCCGCCTTAGAATACCAATAACCCGCTCGACTGCGTTGCGTGCTGTCAAATGACGGAGGTTGTAGAGCCCCAGACTGTTCTGGGGCCGACGTCGGTACTCGTTTGACCACTCGCACAAGTGATATCGGACACCACGATATGGTGTGAGGACTTGAGCTGTCAGTGCGTAGCCTGCGTCCGCAAGTACATAGTGGTTAGGCGGGATCTGCGCCGGTAGGCCGCTCAATGTCAACACGAGAGAGTCGTGAGCACTTCCTTCAACGCCAGCGTGGACGAAACCAATGTTCAGGTTCCAATCCGTGAAGATGAGCATATTGGTCGAGATGGCGGTCTTGCAGTTGCGAAACTCGTTGGCTTCTGCGGCAGCAACAGTAATTTCCACATGGGTTCCATCGATTGCGCCAAGCGCCTGATCAAAATACGATACTTGTGAGCGAAATCGTCCGGCACGTGGGTTGGAAGTTGTACAAGATGGGCGAGTGATGCTGTGATCGCAGCGATGCCTTGAACTCGATACGGCACGTAGAGTAGGCAAGCTGGAACTTTGTCTCTTGCTGTCGAACGACGCTTCCGGTTCCAAGTCAGTGCAGCGTGACGGCGAGTAGCTCTCGCTTGCTGCGGACCGAGTCGTCGATGTGAGGCTCGCAGAGCGTGAGGAGACGGTCGAAGTCTGCTCTGTCAATTCGAAAGTTCTCTCGAAAGGCCGGTTGATGACCCTTAGGGTTGATCTGCGCAAAAAAAGCGCGTTTGCTCCGTGAGATCTGCCAGCAAGCGCCGTACACGCTCATCACCGACGGCAGGGGGCTTTCGCTTCTTGTATCTTGTCTTCCACCGTCTCTCACGCCTCTTCTGGAGCACAAAAAGAAGCCACATTTGCGCCATAGCTTCTTCGTCTTCGTCGTCCGCCATGCTTCTTACTACGACCGAACTGGCTCCGTCGACGCCTTGTTTGAGTGACTCCTGCCACTTGGACGATCCGTGGAATGGCCATTCCGTAATCAAACACGAAATCCTCGATGGCCATTCTAATTATTAAAATCTTTTATTTGGAATGGCTAATTTCAAGAATGGCTATTTCCATCAAACACAGCCTAAAAGTTATTAAATTGAAGCTGACTGTTTATAATGTGGTTTCCACCAACAAGTGTATGAGATTGTGAATTCTCTTTCGAGAATATAATCTGTAAATTCGGAGTGACAATTACAAATTGTCACCTCGAATATTGTTACTGTCGCCTGAGGCTCCAACGCCACGAGCACCACGAATATGGTGTTGGTGCCCCCGTCGAGACAGCACCAACAACATGGCGTCGGCGCCACAGCCGCTGGCCATCGTGCCACGAGAATCCCCAACCACAAATCAAGGTGGGTGATTCTCGGAAGAAGGACAGCCAAAGCCACAACGAGCGAGAATGGTCGGAGTATTCGTCGGATTGTGCTTCGGAAGTGTTCAACAAGAGGATAAGTTCCAGATATGTGCTAGAAAGATGGCCGCAGTGGCGTTCGCTGGTATGGCCATGTGGAACGGGAAGCTCGACTTCCGTGGTCCAGAAATTGAGCTGGTCGCTTGTACCCATAAGCTGGTCGCTCAAGGGTATAAGCGATTGAACAGTCACGTGGAGCGGAAGCAGCCAGTTACTACACCCATGTTGCCCAGGATGCAACAGCTTTGAACCAAGGCGACGATGACGGCTGCCTCCAGTGGGGTTGCTGGGATCACGCCACCTGTGCGGAAGGTCCATCTAGAGATACGACGAGTGACGCTCACGAAGTAGGGCTGGACATAGGGCCTTATTCGGACGCGAGTCCGCCCCCGAAAGACTGGTAACGTGCCTGCGATATCAAGTGTGACTGTCACCGGAGACTATCCAGGATGCGAGTGTCCACGACAGGGACCACCATGGGTCGCTGGCCGGGAGCAAGAAATGCCTAGGGTTTACTGGGATTTCCACACCCAACTGGAGCGAGCATTAGAATACGTCTAGAGGAACGTAACATTGCCAACCTTGGACGACGCAGGTGCGACGATTCGCTATTAAAGAACGCTAGTACTTAGTCCATTGGTACAATGTGCCACACCTTCTTTGGCACAGTGTGCCCGTGAAAGGAATGCATGTTAGGCATAGGAATGCATGTTTAGGACAGGCGCGACATCCATGATTACGCTCATGGATGTCACACAGCTGCTTCTTGAGCTTCTTGACATCGGTTTCTGAGTATCCAAGTTCTTCAGCCAGAGAGAGAGCGTCCTTCAACACACTCTCCCTATCCGCAGGATCGAACATATCGAGCTCACAAGTTGGGTCGAGGAGGAATGACACCTTCACTGCCTTCGACTTGCACTTCTCCAGCGCTTCTCAATGATCGCGCGCACCGCTTCGCGGACTTCCAGGTTGGAGCCCGTCGTATACTGACGATTACGACGCAACCGTGCAAACTGCTCGTAGACTTTTGAGATAGAACAGTGGTCACTCTCAAGCACCGCCATTGCCTTCAAAATCGGACGAATCAAACGGAGAGCAAACTTCGCTTGTGTTGACAGGTCTTTGGAGGCCACAATCTGGCGTACGCGTGCGAACTTGTCGCCCTTGTAGCTTGCGAGAACGGCAGGATCAGAAAAGAGCCCTTCAAGAACCGGCAGGTTTCGAGTCACACTCTTGATACAACGAGCCATCGAATACCACCGAGTCGCCACCGGCAAGGCGAGCCACGTCGACCTTTTTGTGTGGGAAAAATACTGTGCTTCTTCGCCCGGAATCTGGCAAGGAGAACGACTCGCTTCTTCACAAACTTGGCGACCGCAACCGAGTTGTCTTTCGATTTCTGAAATTCTGGTATCGCGGTAAACACTTTCTCGAGGATAGAATTCATTGCATGCGCGGAGCAGCCGTTGCAGATGATGTCCTTCCGTTCATTCGCCAGGTATTCCCACGACTTCGTCATGTTTGACGCGTTGTCGCTGACCACCCCGCAGACCTTCATCTTTGTCTTGTGCTCGACGTCATCGATCACGCGCTTCAGTTTCTCAGCAATCCGATCACCAGTATTTGTGTCTTGGTGGGAGCGAATGGAGCTCCAGAAGAGGGGTTTCAGCCCCGGAGCGACGACGATGAAATTCATGACATAGTGTGAACTAGGATCCGTCCACCCATCGGTAACGATTACCATGAACTTCTTGCTCTTGGGAGCTTGTTCCACCTCCTTCTGCTCTTTCGCGTACGCTGTGGACAGAAGCCCTTCAGCAATATACTGGCGAGATGGCCGCGTGAGCTGCGGCAGGTACTTTCAAAAAACTTTGTGAAAAATCAGTTTCGCACCCATCGAAACGACCAGCCCATGACGTAGAACAGGAACACGAGATCAAGGTTGAACTGCTGCTGTTGGCGCTTCTTTGCAGATTGACTGGGCGTCTTAGGTAGTCGAGCACGTTGTGGCGTTGTCTGTTTCGATCGCGGAGAAGGTGTCGGTGGCGTCTTCCTTTTGCGTGACTGGAGCGTCGCCCACCGTTTTTTCCGCCTCCGGTGAGACCCCCTTGCAGTTCTTCACGATGTGATTGAGCATTCGCTGGGGCTGCGCAGTCTCGTACGTCTTCCCGCAGGCCTTGCACATGGCGCCTTTGCCGCCCTCTCCGCGGCGCTCGTACTCCTCCCAGATAGCGCTTGTTGGCCTCACCATTCGTCACACTCCCGGTACTAGAAATGTTTCCTTTTGCCTGCAATCTTGGATCAAAACAAACGAGTCGCTGAGCTTGCCGTGACGGTCCGTCACGGCTAGGAAACTGGCTCACAGACCGCTCAGACAGGGCCCCTGATTGGATCCCTGTGCGGCACCAGGGATCTGCCAGTGGTGCCCCCAATGATCTAACCACCAATGTTATAGTAGATTGTCTGCTCCAGGTTGCCCATCATGGCGCGGGTGCAAGTTCTAGCCTGCAACTGTGCTGCTGACTCAGCAGCACAGTTCCGGAATTTCCGGGCTCAGGTTTTCCGGGCCGGAAAGTCCTGTTGAATTCTGAGACAAAGAGGAGGATAGTGGGACAGTCAGCCAGAATCCGTGAAGTGGAATGGAAATATTTCATTCCCAGTGAAATATTTCCATCTTTTTCCAAAGTCCCATCGGGTAGTTACCCGCGAATGGGTAACTACCGGGTAAATACCCGATTTCGGGTCAATTGGGTAAAAACCCGATGTCCACACTAACCCCATGTATGGGGTTTGTCTTTGAGGTACATACGGGATGGGTTGAACTTTGACATGGATGGTAGCATACCTTCGTCAAACGATAGATATGGACCGGCACGATACCCGCGCGCGAAGGTTTGCTGGAGCGTGTGCGTGTCAACGATAGGTCTAATCTTCCAAATGCAATCCAATTTTGCACGTGGGTCTTCGTTGCTTGAGAAGTGCATGTGTTGTATCAGTTCCTCGAACCTGCGGTCCAATTGGAGTTAGAACAATAAGACCACCCTTCACTGCAAGTAGCCCATTCTCACCGGTTCTTGGTCATGACTGATCCAAATGTTCCCGCTGGAAGCAGACCATAATGAGAGACCCCCCAGACGCTGATGCGGACAGAGCATACGGGCGATCAGGATTCCAAAGAGTTGGGCATACTCGACAGGCTGGATCGGTCTGAAACTTGATCGGAGGCAAGCGCGAATGTCCTTCCTCGTTTCCACAGCTTCTCGTCGTCGCTTTTTTTGGACGACTTCTGCCTTTTGCTTCGTGTAGATTTTGGCAGCTCGTTGCACCACGGTACTCGCTGTGTAACGATTGCTCTCCTCAGCCATCGTGCGGAACAAATGCGAAGGGAAGAAGAAGAGAAACAAGGCAAGTGGATTGCCAGCCAACGCCTCAACTTCGCTGGTTGGGCCCCATTGACCGCGGAATAGTCTGGGGTACTCGTTTCCTGATGGGGCATGAGGAGGATCTACACATCCAGAATGTAGTGAGCAGAAAACTCAAACCGATAACAGTTCCCAGACTTACCAGGCTCCCATCCGCTCGACTGCCAGCCTCTGATTTCGTCCTTCGTTCGCGCAGCCGCCAGAATGGCGGCATCGGATGTGAGGACGCCGCTGTGCTCGGGTGCGTGAAGCTCCATTATCTCGTCGTCGTCGATCTCCGATTCACTATCATTCTCACCATCCGATTCAATGTCGTTTACTCGATCTGGGTCGTAGTCTTCATCGTCATCGTCGGAGTTCACCGAGTAGTAGCCATCATAATCGAGAGTAATGCACATTTCGCGATCTGCTTCGTTGCTGATGTTGATATCTGTGCGCACAATCGCCGATGCAGCATCCACTGGCACCAGATCCGTGCCGCCGTTCTCTTCTGCCTCGGAATAATCCGAATTACGAAGACCTTCGACAGAAACCGCGTCGTCACTCATATCGCCTTGGGACGAATCCTAGTCGTTGTCCTTGTCACCAGTGTCAATTCGCTCTCCAGCTGCAGTCACGTTGGCGCCGATTTGCTCAAGTCGAGACCGTTTCCTTGACGGCACAAACACCGGATCCACTGATGCGAAGGCGAGTGCGTTGATCCTGTCCATGACAAACGCACTGGCGCCTCCGTCGTCGTCTCTGCTTCCTTCTCCATCCAGGCAGGTGTCGCGCGCGTCCTCGTCATTGAACCTCCGTAGTGACTGACTCCTCTCACTCAATTCCGCAATTTGTCGCGTTTGAGAATTTGAACGTATAGAAATACCCGAGCACCCACAGTACAGAATGTTCTGTCCCTTTTTTGCCGTCACGTCTATCCATAAATGTCTCGATTCTGTACATCGAAGTCTCTGATGCCCTAACCCTGTGCACGTTTGCTGCTTTTGATCGTTTTCAAATGGCTTGGTTTGTGTATATGTGCCAACAGCACGGATACATTCTCTGTTTGCAGGCAAGAACAATGTCGTATCATCAGAATGGAACGGTCAACCATCGGATATCAGTGACCGGAGGGTTATGGCAATAGACACTTCGTTGCAAAACCCCGTAGTGAAGGTCGAAGTTACCGAATATTTAGTACCGTTTTTTTCATTTTTCGGTCCCTCTGAAAGCCTCTATTGTCCCCAAAAGACGCTAAGAACACCAAAACCTGATTGGCCAGGTTAACCCTTCATTCCCGGATGACGGAGATTCCGTCATGAACGGTTTAGAAAGGAAATGCCCGAAGGAAATCGATTGAATGCGACGCAAAAGCTTTCACTTCCAAGTCTCCAACCCCAGCCACGTCTCCTTGAGCTTCATGATGTCTTCGATAAGCTACAGAGTTCAGTGACACCACTGTCAGCTTCCGACCACAGACTTTGCGAGGCGTTTGCCCACTCACCGACGAACGCAATTCCTCCATGCTTTGCTGGTTTTTGGAGCGCAGAAACGTTTTAACATGGACAACCCACCGCTCACTCGTTGATAGTTCGACAGTGTGTTGATGTGCTCGCGCCCGATCGAGCATCTCCTGCTGTTCTTGCCAGTCCCAGTCCAGAAGAAGTTTGGATGTAGGCCCCACTCGTAGGCTCGCTGGAGCAATCGGAGACTGGCTACGCTGGGACGAGAGTCCAGACGACCACTGATTGCTCACTGCGAGACGGTCCAGTTCCTGAACAAAGGCACGAATATTACGGGGCGCTGTCTCGGGAGGTAGTCGGATATCCAGACACAGCACATGCACGAGGTCGTTGTACACGGTCGTCGCCGTCGTCACCGATCCGCCTGCTGGGACGAACGTTCTCGATTTGTCAGCGGTTTCCACAACCAGAAACCCAAGAGGAGTGTCGCTGACTGTCCCGTGGACGCCTCCCTCGAGGCGGACGCGTGATGTCAATTTCATCATGTTGTTGAGAAACATGTAGTGTGCCCCCAAGACGTTCCGCAACTGAAACACACAACATTGACGATAAGATCACAAGTTTTGGAGAAATATGCAAGTTGCCACTCACAAGAGGGAGAAGAGACAGCGCGATGGCCAAGAAGAAACCGGCGGAGCTGATTGCACGCAGGTATTTTTCGCCCTCGACGAAAGCAGAGATGTAGAGAGTATAGACCACCATGATGAGCAACAGCATCTTGGCGAGCTAAGGGCCAAGAAAGCAAGTACGATGTCAGACAAGTCGACACACACTTTATGGCATGCAGACAAAGCGCACCGTTGTTCCTTCGTACAGCAGGGTGATGCGACCGGCCTTCTCGTCCTCCGCGTAGCCTTTGGTGCCTTTGCGCACTATCACCTGCTCCAATCGCCAGCATTTCATTTCCCACACAAACACCACAGCAACAACAAGGAGGAAGGCCTCACCTCTCGAAGCACATTTCCTCCAGCGTCCATCCAAATGATAAAGCAGACGCCAAAGAGCCACGATGGCCACTGGCATAAAAACATGGACAACCGCGAGACACGGAGCGCGATCCAGAACAGCCCCGCGCGACAGAGCAGCGCTGTCTGCCACATTGCGAGCACGCGTGCTTCATCCGGCCATCTATGACAACGACCAGGCATGCGCTTAGTATCATGGTACCAGTCAAGTTTCCGACGAGGACAAGCAGATCTCACACATAACGCTTGGGCGTCGTTCGCCGCAGCACGAAAAAGACTGAGCGGGCAATCGGGTACGCGAGCGCGGCCGAGAGGAAGAAGAGCACGATCGAAATGTACACTTGGAGGCGGAAGCGCCGGGTCTCCTGCCACCAGGCGGACCAGCCTTCGAGCTGGATCACGCAGAAGTCGCTCGACGACATGGACTCGATCTGTTCGGTTCGGGACTGAAAGCTACAGAGAACAGGTGGGACTGTGCTCTCATTGGCCCGAATGGAAACACGTACAGAATGCGATTGGTCAAAATGCAACATGGATTCAAAAGAACAGTTCCACGGGACTTGCAAGTCTCTACTCATCGTCGTCAAGAAAGTCCTCATCGTCGTACGACTCGCCATCAAAGTCGTCGTCGCCACTACCACGCACGATGCCTTCGGCTTCCTCTCGTTCGCGCTGCTGTTTGCGCAGAATCGCACGGCGCTCACGCTCACGCAGACCTTCGAGCTGTGCCTCGAGCTCTTTCTCCTGAACCTCCTTCTCAGCGATGATCTCGTCGCGACTACTCCAATACCAGAAACGTGTGAGATACCAACGAGCAAATAGCGCGAGGTATGGAGGCAGCCACGTACGTGAGCACGATCTCTTTGGACTCGCAGCACTTGGCGCAAATGTCTCGCTCCTATCCAAGCGATAAACACAGAACGCAAAGCGTGAGTATGAATGCGGGGCTCGAGGTTGTACCCAAAGCGGACACTTTGCGACGCACCTTGGCGCACTTGTCGCACGCGGCGTGGTAGGCCGACGTCACGGTCTTCTGACGACAGAAGTTGCTGTTGTTGATCCCACCGTCAGCGGCGAGTTCTGTCGCCCTCCCCTCGCATCAACACAACAACAAGCACTCACCAGTTCCCTGGCTTGGTCAACGGCTTGTACTTGCGGTACTTCTTGCGCCACTCGATCTGCTTGTGGCACTTCTCGCAGAGGCCACGGATGGGCAGCGACAGGATCTTCTCCGTCTTCTTGGACTTGGGGTTGTGCTTGAACGCGAAGGTGTTCTGGTGCTTCGGCGCGCCCTTGGTCATGTTCCCGCGCTGCGTGCTCATGGTTCTACCGCTGGTCGTTGCGTCTACTGGTCTCGTATCCCTCCAGCGCGATGGGTGCAGTCTCGGCGTGATGTTGCAAATCGAATGGAGGCACCGAGTCAAGAAGGTACTGAGTACTACCACAACAGAAGACGCATGTATTATACAATATCAGTAAGTCGCGCATCAATGGATCTTGAAGCGTCACGGTCCAAGTCTGCATGCCCCAAATGGAACCATCCCGCGCGACACGTGGAGATCCCAATGCGCGGGACGGTTTGTTGATCATCGTGGACTGTACAGGAATTCCAGTGCTTGTGCGGCCATACGGGAATGTGCAGATACCACCAAGCGCCGTCGTCGGGATCATAAGCGCCGTCTTCCACGCCGCGAAAGTGGGTGACGCGTCCGAGTTGCGCTCGCTGCGGTCGGCCAACCGCAAGATCGTTTACGTCTTGGGCGAAGGGGAGATCCTGGTGGTCTTCACGGAAGCCCAACGAGAAGATGGCACGAAAAAAGCAGCCATCAACACCGACTCTATGTTGCGGGTTTTGCTCCGCGCACTCGAGCTGGTGATTGGACCGTCGTTCGGCGACTTGGAGTCGGCTAAACTGCGCGTCGCCATCTCCCGCAACCTCACTATTATCGACTATGTAGTCGCTCACAACGCTAGTGATGCGCGCCTTTCGCTGGGTCTTCCGGTACATGAAGCTGGATTCGGACGGGAACGCGTGATGCTGTCAGAACAGTCTTCATCTCTTATGTACGCGGCATGGATCCAAGACGGAATCGTGTACTCTGAGATGGGGTCCTTCAACGACGTGAACTGCAAAGATGTAGATCTGGCAATTTTCTCCATTGCCGCTGAACTTCATATGAAAAGCAAGAACCCGATTGTCGTGCTTTGTGCTGGTGAACCAGTCAAGATAGTTGGCACGCGAGCCGATTCGTGGCAATCAAACCAGTTCGTGCTGGGTGTTTTCTCCTCCGAGGCAGCCGCGTCTGATATTGAGACGTTCATGGTCTGCATGCGATAGCAACACTCTCAGGCTTACCACCACTGACTCTTTTGTATGATGTGAAGACACTCGTCAAGAAGAAGACTAGCGCGAGCGTGTTCTCGCACTGTAACGCCGTGCATGAGAGTCTGCACCAGTGGTTCGCTCGTGGCCTTCAGTGGTAAGTACCAAGATTGCGATTCTTGTGGGAATCTTCTGACTGTCACTTGCTGTTTTAGTTGCTTCGTCGTTCCGTCGGTATCAGGTGCAACGCGTCGCGCCATCGCGCTGAGAAACCCAGAGCAAGACTCATCACAGGATGCGGCGATGAACCTTCCGACATGGACCATGTTGAGTCAGTTCGCTCGCAGCTGTACACCGATCACCGCCTCGGAAGTACGAAGAATGGACTACAAGCAAGAAGACGAGGTCAGTCAAACCAGGGCCTAAGTGGTGGTAGCGACTTGCCTGATCGGATACACTGCCTGCGTAGGCCTTCACGTTCATCCACTGCGCACGCAGCCCTTTCTCCATCTACGCCATTTGTTGGGGCCCCGTGTCGATGGCGACAGTGGTCGAGTTGGGAGATGCAGTCGCGTCGGCGTTCCTGTTCATGACAGTGTAGAGGTGTACACAGATTCCCCTCTTGTTCGAACAACCTTCGTTCTGCACTTGATCGACCCTAAACGCATTGCAGCTTTTGCAGGCGCTGCTCATCCTAGTTGACCACGCAAGCACGTCGGCTGTAACATCAATCCGGAGCAGATAAGCCCATCGAGCGGCGACGGCTGCCTCATCAGTCTATGCTGTTTGAGGATGGATGGTACTCACTAGTACTGTACCATAATCTGCTTGGGCGTGGCTACATAGACAAGAGAGCCGCGCATATCCATGCACGCACCACGTACTAAATACTAGCCACGCCAACTCATCCTCGTCGACGAATCTCACGCGAATCTGCAGACGAATCAACTAAAGAACAGCCAACCAGCAAACGAACCGATGGAACTCGTCATATTCAGCCAAAACGCCACATAATAGAAGTCTCTTTGTTTGCCGCAGCGACAGCGCTTTCCACGCACTCAGATTAGACGCGGTTCTTGAGCTCGTCCTTGGCGACGTAGGCCTTGATGTTGTCCATCGTGGTCTTGGCAATGTTGCCAATCGCTTCCTTGGTGAAGAAGGCCTGGTGGCCCGTGATGATCACGTTCGAGAAGGTGAAGAGGCGAGCGAGCGTGTCGTCGGGGATGAGGTCGCCTGAGTGGTCCGAGTAGAAGTAGCTGCCCTCGCCCTCAAAGACGTCGAGACCGACAGCGCCAATCTTCTTGTGCTTGAGTCCCTTGACGAGCGCGGTCGTGTCGATCAGCCCCCCACGGCTCGTGTTGATGATCATGACGCCGGTCTTCATCTTCTGGATGCTCTCTTCGTTCACGATGTGACGCGTCGTTGGGAACAGCGGACAGTGGAGCGAAATGATGTCGGCCTGCGCCCAGATCTCGTCCAGCGTCACGTACTTGACGCCGTAGCTAATCGCCTCGGGGTTCTCCGCCACGTCGTACGCCAGCACAGTGCAGCCGAATCCCTTGCAGATGCGCGCAAAGAGAGCGCCGATCTTGCCCGTGCCGATGACGCCGACGGTCTTGGCGTTCACGTCAAAGCCCATGAGACCCGCGAGCCGGAAGTTGAGCTCGCGCGTGCGGTTGTAGGCGCGGTGGATGTTGCGGTTGAGCGTCATCATGAGCGCGGCGGCGTGCTCCGCGACGGCAAACGGCGAGTACGCGGGGACGCGCACGACGGGCATGTCAAGCTCCTTGGCAACGTCGAGGTCGACCATGTCGAAGCCTGCGCAGCGCAGGAACAGCACGCGCGTGCCGCCGGCGTGGAGCTGGCGCAGCGTGTCGGCGTCGGCCGTGTCGTTGACAAAGATCACGACAGCTTCGCACCCGTGGGCGAGCGGCGCCGTCTGGGCGTTGAGGCGGTTGGTAAAGTACCTAAAACACGCAGAAGTGAGAGATGGGTCCTCTTCTGTCCGCGACGAAGCCGACTTACGCGAACGAATGGGTGGGCGTGACGCCCTCACGCTCGGCGGCGCTGTCCATGAACTCCATGTCGTAGCTGTGCGTGGAGAAGAAGGCGATCTTCATGGCGGCGGAGGAAGCGGTGCTTGGGGGCTTGGAGGAAGGTTGAGAAATGCTACGAGAGACCGAGTGGTGCTTCGACATCTCCAACGTGACAAGCGCCAAAGATACGCGAGGGAACCCATTCACTGTACTATGAAAGTCCTACTAAGTACGCATGCGGTAACATAGAAGAATAGGTGCGTGCGACACGACCAATTATTGGTGATGATGCACCGCGTGCGCGCGTCGGACCGCGGCGAGCTGGAGCGTCTGGTGGACCGGCAGCGTACGCACCCACCGGTGGCGGGGCTGCCCATCGCTGCGCGCATCCTGGATCTGCCGCTCTTCATTGGCGACGCCCAGGCTGCAACGGTTCGTCGTTCGCCGCGTCACAGATCTCACGGAGCAACGCGCTCACCACAACGCATGCTTTCCCCCCGTCACACAGGACTCGCATTTCCTGAGCGCCAATCGGATCACGCATGTTATATCGCTCGGTACAGGGAGCATCTCCCCTGAGGTACGTCTTCGCCCCCCGGGTCAAGCAGAACGCCACGTGCTGAGTCAATGCTCTCTCCATATCATAGCGCTGCTCGGTCTTAACCGTCGACGTACTCGACATGGAAGACCAACTGATTCTGCTCCATCTCAGAGAGTGTATCCAGTTCATTCGTGACGCACTCAGAGACACAACCAACACCGTGTTGGTGCACTGCGTGTACGGACAGTCTCGTAGCGCGTCCATTTGTGTGGCTTTCTTGATGGCCGAGCGGAATATGCCCATGACGGCCGCCTACGATACTGTCCACGGTGCGCGACCGTGCATCCACATCAACCCTGGCTTCCTCATGCAATTGCAACTGTTTCAACGCATGGGGAATGATGCGAACCTGCTGGGCGCGTCAAACGCTCACGCCGAAGTACGTCCACAACGCTTCTCAGGGAGTGTTGATTAGCCACTGACTTTCGTCTTCCCAGCTACGTGCCTTGCTCGCCGCGCAAGAATGGACAGCTAACGGAGCTGTGCAGCTTCGTGACGTGGCCGTGATCCCAGGACCAGCGTTTATTAGCTGCTCCAAGTGCAATTGCTACCTGGCATCGACAGCGAGCGAGGTACGCTCCCATCGAATTGCTGTGTCTTTGAGGCACGAGGAGCATCACCTCTATCTGTCCAAACGTGCAAACGATATCTCATGTGAGCCGCATGTAGGTTCACACAGCGTCAAGTACAGCAGCAGCAGAACGTAAGCGCGTGCCCAGCTATGACTGATGCGCATGTCTTTCTCACGTGGTGTTTTGTACTCAAGGACGCTGCGCAGCCATTTTCGTCGAGCCGCTAAAATGGATGGGCTCGCGTCCGTCAGACGGTGTCGACTTTGGGTACGAGAAAGAGGGCAAACTGAGCTGCCCAAAGTGCGCGGCAAAGGTTGGCTCGTGGACGTGGATCGGAACAAAGTACGTCGTTTTGGTTAAGCGGCGTGGCCACCGAGTCCTCGACACTAACATCAATATTCCTGCAGATGTCAGTGCGGCCAATTCGTGTCGCCCGCTTTCCAGTTCATTCCAAGTCGCATTCGTCGTCGATGAGATATTCACGACGACGTGGTCAATGGTGATGGGAGGTGGCGGCCATCACGGCATATTTGCCAGAGGCACGCTGTACGGCATACGGTCGTAGTTTTGATTGACTCCTAGCCGAGGGTCTCCCCTGCACGTCACACATACATTAGAACTTGATGCACCACTAGTATGGACTGAGTGAGACATTGCGTACTGTCTGGGTGGTAGCAGTACTTCCTGCTTGCGGTAGAGGCGACTTGGCTCACGCACAGCAAGCATGGATGCATTCTGGACGCACCCAGTTTGGCCAGGACAGCACTTGTCGATGCAGGGCGTGTCAGGCGCCTTCACGGACGTCAGCTCAAAGACCTCGGGCCGCACATCGCCGCGCGGCGTGAGATCTCCGGCGCGGAATTTGCAGTAGCCGTCTTTGCAGTATCCTTTGCGAGTGCAGAACGCAAAGACGTCTCGCTTTTGACGCATCGAGCATCCAATTTGCACGAGACACTGCGCCAGTTTACTGGTGTCAAAGCAGAATACCAACCGCAGAGTGTTAGACCGGGAAGTACGATCCTTGCGAGTGGTGGAGCATCGACACCTGTAGCATCGGCACTGGTATCTCTCTGGATCATGGTATTGCTTGGGGCAGTCGTGTCGACAGGCTTGGATCTGGTCGTCAACGCATCCTGTTCATCGTATACAGGCCACTCATTGGCCTGCCCCCATGCGACCAGAAGTGTTTGGACGTCACCTTGCTCCTTTACTCTAACACGCGGGTAAGTCACCTGGCAACACCAACGCCCACTGCGTGAGAGAACGGCCCAGCGACAAACTTGCAGCCAGTCATACCTGAGCGCCGACGGCGCCTAGAATCGCGATCACGATCGCCACGAGGACAAGCACCTGCGGCATTGCTGTGCGTCTCTTCAAGATCTATGCGCATCTCCAAGAACAGACATAAATCGCACTTAAGCCATCGCGCCAAGCGCGCACTTAGTGATATCTCTCCATTATTCCCAATGCCACGCGAACTGATCACGATCCAAGTGGGCCAATGCGGCAACCAGATCGGGCGCCAGTTCTGGCAGCTTGCGCTTGAAGAGCATGCTAAGGTAAGACGCGGCTGTCGTACGAGCACGCACCGGTAAATCGGCTGACGCGTTGACACACCAGAACTCTCAGAACGCGCTGTTCGACGAAAGCATGAGCACATTCTTCCGCAACGTCGACACGCGCTACGCCGATCCGCTCGACCTCCCGTTTGAGAACGGACGCTCTGCGATCAAGTCGCTCAAGGCGCGCGCGATCCTCGTAGATATGGAGCAAGGGCCAGTCGCCGAGACCATGTCCGGTCCATTGGGGGAGCTCTTTGATCAGCAACAGTTCATCACGGACGTCTCGGGGGCCGGCAATAACTGGTACGCGCAGAGTCAATCAAACGTAAAGGCACCCTACGATGGAATGCCGACCGACTGTTCGATGTAGGGCGCACGGCCACTGCGTGTATGGTCCCAAGTACAAAGACGAGCTGCACAGCAAACTGCAGCGCGCAGCCGAGTTGTGCGATTCCTTGCAGTCGTTCTTTGTCCTTCATTCGATCGGAGGCGGCACAGGTGAGTACGGCGACACCGATATCCATACAAGAGTTGATGGGTGATTGGTGCGGATGCGGGTGTCACAGGATCGGGACTCGGAACCTACATTCTGAGTCTACTGGAAGACCACTTCCCGGAAGTCTATCGGTTCACGACGGCCATCTTCCCGTCCGAAGACGACGACGTCATCACGTCCCCATACAACAGCGTGCTGTCGCTGCGTGAGCTCACGGAACACGCTGACTGCGTGCTGCCGATCGAAAACGAAGCGCTCATCGAGATCTGTTCACGCATGCCGCAGCAGCCGAGTGGAGCAAGCGGGCCATCAGTCGCGGTAGTGGACGGGTCGCGTCTCAATGACGACATTGATCTCCGCGCACTTGAACACCTCTACAAGAGCGGCAAAGCAGCATCGTCCGCTCCCATGGGCGCCGTCAAGAAGAAGCGACACGCCGTGGCGTCGACAAAGGCGCACACGGCCACGACGACCTCGCAACGACAGGCGACGAGCGCGTTCGGCGAGATGAACAACATTGTCGCACGGTTGCTGACCAATCTGACGAGCTCCATGCGGTTCGAGGGATCGCTGAATGTCGACCTGAACGAGATCACGACCAATCTCGTTCCGTATCCGAAGCTCCATTTCTTGCAGGCCAGTATGAGCCCCATGTTTACAACGGTCGACCCGCGCCAGCAGCCGCGTCGTCTCACGCAAATGTTTTCAGACGCCTTCCACCGGTTCGTCATGTGCGTAATACTTTTCCTATTCAGGCGACGAGGCTGACGTTCTGCCCGTCGCCATGCAACACAGAGACAACCAACTGATTCGATCGAATCCGCGTTCGAGCGTCTACTTGGCGTGCGGACTATTGCTCAGAGGCAACGTTGAGATCTCGGACGTCAACTCGAACATCCAGCGTCTCCAATCCGAAGTGCGGATGATCCACTGGAACCAGGAAGGCTTCAAAGTGGGTATCTGCGGCGTGCCGCCCATCGGACAAGGGTCGTCGCTGCTGTGCCTCTCCAATAATTGCTGCATCCGCGATACCTTCCAGCGCATGCACGACCGCTTCCGTCGTCTCTATGCACGGCGCGCACACATGCACCACTACACGGAGTTCATGGACGCGGACGTGCTGTCGCAAGCGTTTGAGAATGTCAAGTATCTGATCGACGAGTACGCGCGGCTGGAAGGATCGGCTGGCGGGGATAATCACGACAGCGTCCCTTCTTCCCGGAGACGACTCCAGCCGCTCATTTGATTTCAGCAGTGGGAGCGGAACTTCAGCGGGTTCACATACAGTACATCATTAGGGGGTGTCAAACCTGCCCTTGGTCGAATGCTTATCATCCGCTGATTTGCGCGGTTTTTGTCGGCGCTATCAGCCTTCTTGGCTGCTGAGTTAAACCCAAGATATCGAGAAATATAGCTTCTATTCATGAAATTTAGAGAACGCCGTTTCAGTAACATATGGCATCTTCACAAGATCGTCCTTTTTCGGCTTATTTCCTTATCGGCCGTCGATAACGCCAATCAGCAACGCTCGGAGGTGCAGACATAAACAGTGTTCGGCCGCCCAGAACAAACGACTTTTTGGCAGGTTTGACACCCCCTAATAGGGGATGTCAAATCCTATTGAGTTAATACAGGGCCGGTAGTAACTGGTGCTGCGACACGCTGCTTGCGCCTGGGTGGGAGACCAATCACACGCATGGAGCCACCACAGAAGCCAACATCGGAATAGTCCGTCGTCATCAGCACCGAACCTCCACAGTTCCGGAGATATTCACGCTGACGTACTCTCGTCGCGCGTCAACAGACCAATCGAACTGGCACGTCTGATTGCACTCGTTGCACTGATGTTTATCGTTGTCCAACGGCGATTTCGCCAAGGTCTCAAATGACAAAGTGTGAACGGGTGGAGTCATAAGGTAAGAGTCCACCCGTTCACACTGTGAGTCATAACCGAGCACGCACACGACTGGCTTGGAGCACGCTATGCATCTGCTGTACTTGCGGACCATCGTGCTGGCATAGGGCTTTCATTCAAGCGTCCATTCGCATCCGTTGTCATGCCAACTGTGCTGCACGACCAAATCTTTCTTTGTACACCGGTACGGGTAGATACTGTACATTGGTCGCTGGTTCACTGGACAATGAGCCGCACTATTAATAGGGTTTGATCGTCTGAGGTGGGCGCCTTTTGTAGTGGCTGTCCACATTTCCTTACTGGGTATCAATAGTCACATTTTGTCAACTGGCCTCTTGCTTTTTTACCAAGGTTTGCTGCTGATAAGATTGCTGCATGTTGCCGTCTGTTTCACTGCAAGGGCGGAACCCAGACCCGACCAGACAAGTGCACTGTTCTAAGAGTCCAGCTCCATGGCTCCAAGGCCAGTTGCACAAAGCCATCACGCCACGCAAACTGTTCCACCATGAGCCACATGCTCGACCCGCCCTCCCTCGACATCATCGCCCGCGTCTCGCGTCATAGCAGCTCCATTCGCCACGAAAGCTCCAACCACGAGCCGTCGCCATGCTACGAGAATGGGATCACTCCAGGCATCCAGAGCCATGCAGCGTTGAACGCCCGAAAAGCCTGTGTGGACGACGCGGACTGCGCCGTGCTGGAATCTGCCAAGCCAACCGCAGCACCGACTGATTCAATCCCCCTCACAGATCCCCGATGGGCCGGGCTTGTCGTCCACAGCATCGCCATCGGTGTCATCTCGACCGTGCTGCCGCTCAGCGTGTACCCGTTCCTCACCGTCTATCTCAACATGGAAGGCACGCAGACGCTGTCGGCACGCATGCTCTTGGCCGTCCCGTGGCTTTTCCGTCCGGTCTTTCGCATCTTCATGGACTGCGTGCCGCTGGTCTATGGCCGGCATCACCGACCAAACATGATGATGGGGTGGCTCCTGACCAGCCTGTCCCTCGGCGCCATTTACTTTATCGATATCCCAGACCCATACTTTGGCGATGCTGCACTGACGGGCATGCCCCAGGCAAACCTGACCGCACAGCAACTTGCTACGCTCAACCTAGACGCCCCCAGCCACGGCGCCGTCTACGTCATGCTCATGACTGTGGCGACCCTCGGGTACGTCTTCGCCGACGTCGCTGCCGACGCTCTCATTGACGAGACCGCGCGCCAGTACTTCCCGCCGGACGACCAAGAGTCGCCGTTTGTGCCGCGCGTCACAATGCAGCGCTACATTGCCATGCTGCTTACGTTTCTCTTCATGGGCTTTGGCATGAGCGGAGTGCCGTATGGCGGGGATTTTGATTTTTCATTGAGCTACAACGAAGTCATGCTGATCGCGGCCATCATCGCGTCGCTGCCGATCCCGTTTGCGTGGCTCATGATCGAAGAAGCGCCACGCGTGGGGCGCCAGTCATTTGTCGCGTGCTTTCGGCAGATTTGGGAGCTCTTCCAGAGTCGCACTGTCGCGTACGTGATCACGTGCCGGTTTTTCAGCGGTGTCTTTAGCGGCATCAGTGCCACGCCCGTGAACCCGATCGCAATCTACTGGGCGGGTGTGCAGCCGCTCAACGACAACGTCGTCAGCTTTGTTGCCACGGGAGCTGTCATCGGGTTCATCATGCTTGCCGACAAGAAAGGCTGGACGATCAACTACCGGCTCACCATCATCGGCGCCACCATCGTTATCGTCTTCCTCGACTGCGGCGCGACAATGTTCACAATCTGGGACGTCGTGCGGAGCCAGTGGTTCTGGATTGGCCTGCCGGTCATGGAGGCGCTACCGTCGGCACTCGACTACGTGATCCTGACTGTGATCCTGGGCGAGATCGCTGAGCCGGGCACCGAGGAGCTCATGCGCTCCGTCGTCACAGCCGTGTCCTTTCTCGCGGCACCGTTTGGACTCACGCTCACCAAGTACATCGACGCGCTCTTTGACGTGACGAACGAGGACCTCGCGCGCGACACCACGCACGTGCGCTCCCACGCGACCGCCGTGTTTCTCATCGCCTACGCGTGCCAGTTGCTTTCGCTCACATGGCTCTTCGCGCTGCCGCGCCACGGTGATGAGGCGCGCGAGTGGAAGCGAAACAGCAGCTCCTCTCCACGCGCTGGTGCGCTGCTCATTATTATGCTTGTGCTCAGCCTCCTGTGGAGCATCGCCGTCCACGTGCTCTCCGTCATCGAATCGACCTCGTGCCTCTCGATCGCCGGCGGCAAAGGGTGCAGCAATTGATCATCTAAATCGTACTTAAAAGAATATATACAGTTCTTGATATATTAGTTTTGATCAGCATTTCTCGGTTCTGGAAGCTTTTGCAGGATCCCTTGCCACTTTGTGAAGAGGTACACGTGGACGTCCAGAGCAATGTGGCACACGAGGAAGCTGGCGCTCGTGGCGGCGCTCGTGCTGGGGACTCTCGCGCGTCCGGAGCACCAGTCAAACGCGTTCGGCTTTGGCGGCTTTGGAGGCTTTGGTGGTGGCGGCGGGGGCCACGTGGACGAAGCGCATGACCACGACCACGAAGACTTTTACGAGAGTGGGTGATTGATTGATTGCCTGGTGGTGGCTGGATGGATTGATGTGCGGCCAGCAAACTGAGAGCTTTGGGTTTCTGTTCCGCAGCCCTCGGTCTGACGATGGAGGCGACGGATGCCGAGATCAAGCGCGCGTACCGAAAGCTCAGCCTCAAGTACCATCCAGGCAGGTTCCAACGGCACCGACCTATTGAATGTTGAGGAAAGTCTGACAGCTCGGATGGGCGTGGCGTTTCAATAGACAAGAACACGGGGGACGCGGATGCGCAAGAGAAATTCCACAAGGTTGCACGGGCGTACGAGATTCTCTCGGACGAGCAGAAGCGCCAAGTGTACGATCTCGAAGGCATCGAAGGCCTCGAGCGCGACGAGAAGGGCAGCCACTCGCACAGTCCGTTCGACGCTTTCTTCGGAGGTGGCGGCAAGCCACGCGGCCCGGACGCGGCGATGGACCTCTCCGTGACCCTTGAGGAGCTCTACAACGGAGCGCAGAAGACGGTGCAGTTCACCCGCAACGTCATCTGCCGCAAGTGCCGCGGCACTGGCGCCAAGGACGGCAAGGTAAGGCGTGTCCTATCTCAGTACTCGTGACGTGTGTTTGATACTCATATCACACTAAAATGCGGTGACCAGACCACGACGTGTAAGACTTGTGGTGGCCAGGGCGTCGTGCTAGTGAACCAGCGCATGGCCCAAGGCTTCACAATGCAGATGCAGCAGCAGTGCCCCAAGTGCGGAGGGCGAGGCAAGGTGTTTCGCCACCACTGCCCGCACTGCCACGGCCACAAGGTTGTCAAGCAAGAGAAAGAACTCGTTGCCGAGATCGAGCGTGGCATGCCGTCCAACCACCAAATCGTGTTTGAGCGCGAAAGCGAACAGCGCCCGGGTATGGTGCCAGGCGACGTCATCTTCCGTCTCCACCAGTTGCCGCACGCTCGCTTTCGGTGAGTTGTTTTTGTGTCGGGGGGGAATTCCTACTGCTGACATGTCTCATAATTTGTTGCTTTGCTCTCCTGCAGTCGGGCAGGGGACGATCTCCACTACGAGATGCAAATCTCGCTGGAGGAGGCGCTGTTGGGATACCGAAAGAACGTGGTGCACCTCGACAACCGCAAGGTGGTGATCAAGCACGACGACGTCACGAAACCCTTTGACGTGCGAACGATCCAGGGCGAGGGCATGCCGCATCACAACTACCCGTCGCAGCACGGTGATCTCCACGTCTTGCACCACATCCTCTTCCCGCGAAAGCTCTCGGAGGCGCAGAAGGCCATGGTCGAGGAGCTGCTGGCTGAGTGATTTCAGATTCGCATGTTAAACACGTCCAGAATATGTAAGGGGTGTTAAGAAGACGATACATGTGGAAGTGTAGGAGAGATTGATTGTCATGGATAATGAGAATTGATTCTCGGCAGCCGTTGATCGACACTTCAGGTTCCTTGGAGCGAAGTTACGGGTTGTACATGATCGCCTTCAAGTGCGCCTTGATGTCGGCGGGGCGCTCGACCGTGGCATAGCCCTTCGCGTAACCCTATACAAATGAACCCAACGTCAGCACACCAAGGCGGTATGAGCAACTTCCCATCAGCGGATGAAGAACGTACGTATTCGGCGATGGCAACTGCAATCTCCAGCGAGCACGAGCGGATCTCCGACAGCGGCGGGTACACGCAGCCCGTCTCGAGGTCGGCGGGCGAGACAATCTTGGAGAGCGTCTCAGCCGCAATGATCATGATCTCATCGTCGATGTGGGTCAAACCGGCACCAATGCAGGCCAGACCAATGCCCGGGAAGATGTACGAGTTGTTACCCTGGCCAGGGACGAAGCGCTTACCCTTGTACTCGACCGGGTCGAACGGGCTGCCACTCGCAAAGATGCACTTGCCGTCCGTGAATCGGTAGGCTTCTTCGGCCGTGCACTCGGCCTTGGAGGTCGGGTTGCTCAGCGCGAAAATGATGGGACGCTCGTTCAGCGCGACCATCTTCTCGCACACTTCCTGCGAAAACGCCTTGGCGATCGTGCACACGCCAATGAGCGCGGACGGCTTAATGCGGTCGATAGCCTCTTCCAGCGTCTTGCACTCGGGCGCGTCGTGCGCGTACAAGAGCTTGTGGTGCTGCAGCGACTCCTTGCGCGACGAGACCACGAGACCACGCGAGTCCACGAGCCAAATCTGCTCACGAGCCTGCTCGATGGTCTTGCCCGTCTCATTCGCAATCGCGCGCGCAATCAGATCGGCAATACCCGTGCCGGCTTCACCCGCCCCCATAAACACAAACGTGTGCTGCGAGAGCGGCTTGCCCGAGAGCGGCACGGCCGCCAGCAGACCGGCGAGCACGACCGAGGCCGTGCCCTGGATGTCGTCGTTGAAAGTGCAGTGCGTGTTCTCGAACTTGCGCAGCAGGTGGAACGCGGTCGAGTTGCCAAAGTCCTCAAACTGGAGCAGCACGCTCGGGCCGTACTTGGCCTTGGCGGCGTTCATGAACTCCTCAACGAGCTGCTCGAAGAGCGGGCCCTGCTCGCGCTTCTGGCGCAGCCCCATGTAGAGCTCGTCAGCGAGGAACTCTTCGTTGTTGGTGCCGCAGTCGAGCGTGACCGGCAAGCACATGTGCGGCGGCACACCGGCGCAAGCCGTGTACAGCGCGAGCTTACCGACCGGGATGCCCATGCCGTTCGTGCCAAGATCACCCAGGCCCAAGATGCGTTCCTGCAAATAGATACATTCCCCCGGATCAGTGACCATGACTTCATTAGGCGTGAATGAAGGTATCATCAACGTACGCCATCGGTGAAGACGATCGCGCGAATGTCCTTCTCCGGCCACGCGTCGAGGAGCTCGGCGACGCGGCCAACGTCCTTGATGGAAATGTACAGACCGCGCGGCGTCTGGCGGTAGATGTGGCTGTACTCGACGCAGGCCTGTCACAGGATCCAAAGAAGAATGAGAGGCAGTTCCGCAGGTTCAACGATCGACGGATCGAGAAAGAACAGCTTGCACTCACCTGTCCCACGGTCGGCGTGTAGACGATCGGCATAAACTCGGCCGTGTTCTCCACGAGGATGCGGTAGTAGAGGGCCTCGTTCGTATCCTATGACGTCATCACACGTAGCGTCAGTTTTCCACGGACTACTAGGTCCCACCCCACGCATATGCTTGTCAGAACTGCCACGTCATGTCCCAGACAAAAGGATCCATGGCGTGGCAGCTCTAGCGCAATAAAGAAGAAAAGAAACGCACCTGCAGGCCCTGCAAGAAGGTGTACTTCTCCAGCGGCGTCGCCTTCTTGCGCAGCTGCACGAGCGCACGCTTGGTCTCGAGCTCGATCGAGCTCTCGCCGGCGGGCAGCAGACCGCGCAGCTTGAGCGCATCGCGCTCCTCGGCCGTGAAGGCGAGGCCCTAGAACGGATGACACACAGAGCGAATGGTGAGGGTGCAGGTTCAGTGAGTCCCGACAGCAGTATCACAGAAATGTACCTTGTTCTGGCTGGGCGTGCGGATGGTGGAGTAACCGGTGGACATGGTGGAGAGAGAGATAGAGAGAGGCTCGGGAGACGACTCGAGACGAAAGTAGCAGATTGAGGAATGAGCCTGAGGGAGGGCGGTTGCTCCAGTCCAGGCGAGACGGTGTATCTCTTCACGTGCACAGCGCGATCTGACCCACGGGTTTCGTAAAGAGACGAAACCCGTTGATAACGGGAGAGGAACCTGTTGATATTATCTGACTGATAGAAAGCGTCTAGCCCAGAGTGATGGTGCGGGTGGGTCGCGCAGACCCGTTGACCCGCTTGAAGTTGCTCGGCAACGTCATTCAGCCATGTGGGATAGGCGGACCCGCCCACCCAGACCCACAGTGCGGAAACAGATCGGCCGCATGTCGATACGGTTTGCGGCATCCGGGACCCCCGGATGAAAGCAACTGCAACGGGATCAAGTTACGAAGATCGCGTCCAATTGGCTCTTCTTCTTGCGGACGAAGCAAGCAAACGGCCTCGTCTCTTGGACCGACGCAAGAGATCCGGAGCAACACTTCGGCCTTGATGCGTGTGTGTGATTCATAATCCCAGAACCACCAGTGGTCACCGGTCGGCCTCTCCGTAGCACTGTATTAATATAAGAAGCCACCGCCACCCACGGCGCCGGTGAACAGTGCAACCACCGATATCCTAATTAAAACTACATGGAAACTTCAACGTGTGGTCTCGAATGCACAAACGACCTACGTATGAACGCTTCAACATGACAGCAGAGCGTCACGTGTGGCTTCAGCTTGGGCATTTGACGGGGGATTCTGAAGTGAGACGTTTCGCCGATGTTTCTTGTGGGAGAGTGGTGAAACGGGAAATACTGGCTGGAAATCATGTTTAAATTTTAGCAAATGAAGTTTGATCTAGTTTTATCCAATCAGATCGCCTCTTTATATGTACAACTGCTTCGATTGGCTGATGAATGGCGAATCCATTATCATATTGCCACTCATTCACCAACAATCGCCATGGTGTTGGTGGCGCGTGCGCTCGCGGCGTCACTCAGTCGCTACGCCGTGTCGGTGGCGCAAGTGGATGCGCAATTAAAGGCGATGGTGCGGTGCATCAACTGCCCTGGCGGCCCGTGGTGGGTGGCTACAGAAACGCTCTTGTAGAATGAATGACGCGTTGCGCTGATGGAATGTGTGCCAGGGACGTCGGCTTGATGCTCACGACGAATGACCACATCCAGCATCTGAATCGCAAGTACCGTAACAAAAATCGACCTACCGACATCCTCTCTTTCCCTGCCCACAAGGTATGGTTTCTCCAACAACCGGTTCCTTTCTACATGCACGGAGCAGCATTCAAACGCCCGAACGCGTAGATCTCACGACCGGGGCGATTCCCCGTTGTGCGCTTGCGCGCCGAGCGCGATCTCGGCGACATGTACATCAGCCTGCCGTACGTGCAGCAACAATGCGATGACCCGGAGAAAGACGAGATCGTCTCTCTCGAGACACGGATGCCGATATTGTTGGCGCATGGTCTGTGCCATCTCATGGGGTACGTGAGCGTTGTCCACTCCACGACGGTCCTTGAGCACTCGTTAATTCGCAACACTGTACCGCGAACAGCTACGACCATGAGACAGACACCGATTACGAGCGCATGGCAAAGGCAGAAGCGTTTATTCTCCGTCGGTACCAACGATATCTCGATCACGACAACAGTGCCACGCAGGAACGAGACCACTGACCTGCCACCCACGCACAGTAACTACCACCCAAACGCGAGAAACGTAGTGTACCTGAAACCACGAACGCAGTTTAGGACTGGTGACGTTCCTGACGCTCCGTGTACGCCTCGTAAACAATGCTGGTCGCAGTCTTCATGATCATGGTCGTGAAACTGACGTGCACAAGTCGCAACACGAAGCCAGTCGTCGCGAACCCCGCGAGCTGCTTCATGCCGCCGCGCTTGTATTCGTTGCGGAACGTTTCGACCACCGACACCTTGGCGCCAGCCTTGGACGCCTGCTGGATCTGCGCGACCATGACGTCGATGGGCAGCGTCAGCAGCGCGCTGACACCACCGCCGATGAGCGACGCCGTGATCTTCTGCTGGTTGTTGAGCACGATGTCCGGGTTCTCTCGCTTGTACAGGGCGTTCTCGGCCATGACCGAGAAGAGGAACCGCGTGGACCAATCGGCGACGCGCTTGAGCGAGAAGACCATGGAGCCCTTCATGAGCGCCGAGACGCCTTCGTTGTTGATGACCTTCATCCCCACTTGCAGCGACTTGACAGACGTCTGCAGCGGCGTCATGTGCTCGCGAAAGACCGGGTCCGTCATCACGCGCGTCTTGAGCAGCAGCGTCGGGCTGAGCGCGAGACCCTGGAAGCCACCGCCGATGCCACCGGCCAGCACCTCGGCCACGCCAGTGCTCAAGGTGCCATCATTCACGAAGGGCTGCAGCTGCTGTCGCGTCAGCGCATGCGCCCACGAGAAGACGGAGCCCTTGGCGAGACCCTGGATAGCTCCCCACGGGAAGAACCCGTCCCAAATGCCAGCGATCCCTTTGGACTGGACGATGCGCCGCGTGAGCGTAGCGTACGACTCGGTGGGGTTCGTCTGCTTCATGATCTTAATGAACTCGAAGTAGTGGCCCGCCGCGAACTCGTACCCGAGCGTCACGAACGCGCCGATGACCAGCTTGGCGGTCGGGTTCTCGCTCTTTTGGGCGGCGGCGCTGAGCGCGAGCGGCTGCGGGGCGCAGACATTCGTCTGCACGAACGGCGGCAGCGCGAGCCGCGGGCCGCTGTGCGTGTGCGCGTACGGCGTGACAGGGAATAGCATGTCTTGAGGGCGACGGAGGGAATTCGGCGAGTGAGAGGGGGGGATCTCCTCTTCCATGAACCCCAAGCAGCCACTTGGAGAATAGCATGATTGACAAATCACCTATTACTACTGTAAGAGACAGAATAAACTTTTGATCAACCGCTCCGCGCGACGTCATCACGACATGGGTCCACCACAAACGCGACGTCATCACCAATACTGAGCTCTTGACAACTCATCAGCAGCGCAACTGCCGAAAGCAACATTCCAAGATCCGGATCTATTGGGGCGCGGCTGCCGTTCCATCTACGCGATCAAATGGCGTCGGCGGCCGCTCGACTGCGGCCAGGCGCAGCAGCGTCTCTGGTACGACGCGAGCGAACGCAGCGGCGACCGCCTGCAGCTCCGCGACGCCCATGGCGATCACGACGCGTCGCGTGGCCTCAGCGACCGCGGTCTCCACGACACTGGTGCTGAGGGACGTCGCTGCGGGATTGCCGGTTTCCTCTGGTGTCTGTGGCTCTCGTACTGGTCCGCTTGGACTGTCTTGCTCCTCCTGTCTATCCACCAGCGACTGATCTTGGTCAGTGACTGGCCTCGCCTCGGCATTCTCCGGCTCAACACAGGCGACGGCATCCACAGGCGGCGTATCATGGTCCTCAACGACGACGAGGTCCACGGTACATGGTCGTTGGGCGTCTGGATCGCGTTCTGCTTGGTCATCACTCTCGCCTTGCGCTTTCAGCGCCTCCCGCTCCAGTGATCGTTGGCACTCTTGCTCCTCGTACTGCTCGGCGAGCTGGCGCCGTGCTCGTGCTGCGATCTCCTGGAGCGCCTTGACGCAGTGCAAGTGTTTTCGAGCGATGACGCGTGCTCTCTCTGCACGTAGAATGGTTTCTCGTCGCGCTTTCTCCCGCTTGGCATCGAGCCGTGCCGAGACGGAATGGTATCCATCCTCTTCCGCCGGCCGTGGTCTGTCGATGGAGATGCTTGGCACTCCGACGCTGCTTTCAATACGATATTCCACGTCCTGTTCCCTTGGCCCGTCTGTCGTAGAAGTGGATTCGCTGTCGACACCTTTGTCGGCCGTGGCAGACTCTGTCGCTGGCTGTTGGAGTGGAGCATCTTGGCCGCCTTTGTCCGTCGTCTCTGGACAGCTCTCATTCATTAGTCTCACACCAGAGTAGAATCCAACTTCTTGCTGTTTGATCGTCTCCACGAGCCAGAGCCACTGGCGCGCGAGGTCCGGATCCCGCGTCGTTTTCCGTTTGGCATCGCTGTCAAGCGCGTCCAACAGGACGTCATACTGGACAACGCCATGAGCATCCACAGGCACGGCCTCGTGGGGCAACCACCCGAGAAAAGTGGTCTCGTCCACGCCGCACAACGCCGAGAGCAGTTTGGCCAGTGCAGAGAGCCGAATGCGACCAGTCGCGTCCGTGTCGATCAATCGTAGCGTGGCACGCAGGTCCACCTTCTTCTCGTTGCTTTTCCCTTCAATTCTTGAGATCAGATCCATCGTGTCGGAAGGAGCCACTGAATTCGTCTCCGCAGCCTCAACATGGTGCTTTGGTGACTGTGCGGGTGACGTTGGCTTGGTGATGCGAGGCAGACTGATGGTGGCGGCATGCCCTCGTGAAAGGAGCCGTCGACCGGGCTTGGGCGGCGAGCGAGCCGTTCGGGCAGCTACCAGGGCTGCTCGCTCGGCCTCTTCTCGACGGATCTTCTCTTGTTTTGCCTCCTCGAGTTGCTCGAGCGCCGTCTTTGCCTGTGGATACGCCTCCAGCACGGCCTCGTACGCGACGGCAGCCTCATCGAATCTCCCGAGTTCCTTCAGCGCAGTTCCCAGCTTGAAGCGAGCGTACGGGTCGTCGGGGTTGACCTCAAGAGCCGCTCGAAACGCGGTCTCACTGGCCGTGAACTCGCGGCCGATCTCGTACGCGCAACCGAGATTCACACGCAAGCGGAACGTGACTTCGTCGTTGACGTTCATGGTCAGCGCCAGCAGGTACAGCTCCACAGCGCGCTCCCACTCGCCCTTGGTGTGGAGCCGCACAGCGGCCTTGGTCACCATCTTGAGCTTTTGCGCGGGCTCGAGATTGGTATGGTGCTGCGGCAACGACCGCCACCACCACTCAAATCCGCTGACGGAGTTGATGCAGTCCGGATTCCACGAGTACTTTTCCGAGAGCACAATGGGTTTCTTTTCTGCAGCGCGGGGCGACGATGGAGACTTCGGTGGGGAAGAGCTCTCCAACCACTCGAGCTCGTCCGACACGGACGGGTCCCGCTTCAGTTCCGTGATGTTCGGCGTCAGGCACCGACGCTTGTGGTCCCCGGCGACGGCGTTCTCTTTCGGGGTGCTATAAATGATCGCGCGCCGCGCCTGCTCCGCCGCTGATGGTGGCGGCCGAGCGAGCGGGAGGATGACGTGCGACGAGTACGGTGACGGACTCCCAACGTATAGCGACGAGATGGTGGTGGTCGGACGATGGGGAGACAACCCCGGCTTCGTGGAGCCAGTGATCGCTGGTAGCATGCGCGTGCGTTTCGCAGGCGATGGCTCTACTCGCGAGGACGGTGGGCTCCATTCAACAACTGGCTTGTCATGCGTATAGCCGTCTTCACCTTCGTGCCGTCCGGAATCGATCTTGATGGGCGATGTGACGGGCATTTCGCCCGCGAACAGCGCGAGCAGTTGCGCGGCCCAGTCGCAGATCGCCGCGTTGTCGCAGTGACGCTTCTGGAGCGTGTAGATAAACATGTTGGGCTGCCAGAACTGGCCCTGCGCTGCGATCTTGCAGGCGTGCGCGACGGCCCCAGCATCGTCCGTCGCCAGCAAGACCAAGAGCTGCAGTGCGAGGATCTAGATAACAAAGCCGCCTCTGAGCCATAGCCTGTGAGCCATTCCATTGGATCCACTCACGCGCTTGGTCGTCTCTGTAGAGCCCGTCAGGAATCGAAAGACACAGCCCGCAAAGCCTGTTTTACGAAACACTCAGCCGCGTCGAGTGACTTCTCCAGAAGAGAGGACGACGCACCCGAACAAAGCGCGTTGACTCGCAACGCCCGGCTCTGCAGCAGCTCCAGCGCTTCCATAAACAGATTTTCCTAAGGAAGAAAGCGTTTTAGTCTACCGTATACATCGTCGTTGAACCGATCTGCGTACGCTCTGGTGCTCAGGGCAGCGATCAACAGACGCCGCAAACATGAGCGCGGCTACCGGCTCGACCAGCGCTGTTGAGCTCTCCGATTCGTTCTGAGCGGTGCCGCCGCCACTGCCACCGGAGCGGAGACGTGTGAGAACCGCTTTCTGGTGGTGCGCCAGCAGTGCTTTGGCTGGTGGCAGAAGAGGAGAATCAAGATTGGGCGTAGCGTCTTCAGTGTACCGCTGCTATACTAGCTACCTTGCTTGGACACTGGCGACGTGATCATGCGCTGCTTCTGGAAGTGCGTGTTCATCCAGAGGCTGTTGCGCTCCAGCAGCGACGGCCTCACGCTGAACGACGGGTTCAGACGCGCATAGCTGCCGAGCCAGCGCTGGTTGATGGCCACGAGCGTGTCGAACCAGTCGTCGTCCTGGGCGTTTTGGTCCGAGAAGCTGAGGTCCAGCTCCAGCGCCACGGGGGCGGCCATGGCGCGGGAGATGATTGAAGCCACGCAAGCAGATGACGTCGGCGGGATGCCTTTTTCTCCGGGCGATTTTTTCAGCGGCGTTTCGAGATCCCAAAGATAGGAAGGACCCCCTCATTCGGCAACATGGTCCTTAAATGTTGCTCAATCCCAATCGAGCCAGTAAGGTGCCCCATCCGGATACGGCACTCATTCATCCGGATACGCGGTGGTGGCGTTGTGTCCCTGTGGGAGAAACGTCAGATCGCCACCACAACAGGCCGACTGTCGTAGCCGCTCGCTGGTCGATCGGTATCCCAGACTCCTCGGCTCGCGCACCGTCGCCCTTCGCGAGAGACACTCAGGCCCAGAGTAATCCCCTCTCGGGCTCGTCCCCCCGCAGCGTCTCCGCATTATTCTCTCCCCTCTCCCTCTCGCGGAGCCCCCAGCAGATCTTCTCGCGAGAAGTCGCCGGCGTTCGGAATGGACCCGCACACCAACGGCCTCGCCAGCACCGAACGCACCAGCACGATGAACGCGCCACCGTCCACCACGTCCACCACGACGTCCCAGCACACGCAGATGCATTCCAGCACGGCGCCGCGGTCGTACCGCCAGCTGCAAACGGCACACGACGACTTTCTCGAGGCTTCCAGCGCGAGCACGACCGCCGCCGAGGGCGCGGCGACGGCGATCAACCACGAGGTCCATTGGGAAGGGTACGTGCGCAAGAAAGGCGACTGGCTGCCGCGCTGGGAAGAGCGCTACCTCGTGCTCGACGGCGCGACGCTGACGTATTACAACTCGAAGGAGGAAGCCCGCAGCGGCCGGAATCTGCGGGGCCGCATGATCATCTCGAAAGTGCGACCCGAGAACTATGGCAAGGCCCACGGCTTCCTCATCGAGACCAAGGGCCACAAGCTCTTCCACTTGTGCTGCTCGACCGAGCTCGAGAAGGACATGTGGGTCGAGATGATGCAGGCCGCGATCGACGAGGGCGTCAAGCACAACACGCTCGACCGATCGCTCCTGAGCGCCGCGGCGCTCACGAGCACGTCGTCGGCGAGCGGCGCCGTGCAGCCGTCGCCCACGCAAGTGGATCTGCGCAGCTTCTACTTTGCGTTCCGCGAGCTGCTGATTTCGCACTCGTCGTCGCCGCAGTTTTTCCCCAAGCTCTCGCGGGACGTGGTGCTCACGTCCAACTACGCGCCGACCGTGCCGTTCTGGGGCGAGTACCACGGCCTGGACGGCGTGCTGCACTTTTTCTCGATTCTGTACGAGACGGTCGAGTTCACGTCGTTTTTCGTGACCGACATTGCGCAAGCGAAAGAGGGCAACACGGCCGTCGTCGCAGGACGCGAGACCATGAAGAACCGCGACAATGGACGCAAGTTCACGCAGCAGTGGCAACACACGATCGAGTTTGCGCCCGACGGACGCGTCAAGAGCCTCACGATCCACGCCGACCCGGTCGCGGCCTCGGCCGTCTTTGGCTGCAACGCCACGTCCAGTCTCTCGCTGCCCATGGCCGCCGTGGTCGGCAACTCGAGCCAGGACAACCCCGAGGGCACGCTCCACGTGGTCGTCTTTCGCGGCGAACAGATCTCGAGCCACGGCGGGCTGCCCCCGACGGAAGAGGAGTTTAGCGACGACAGCAGCAGCAGCACGAACGAGAGCACGCCGCTGCCTCGGCGCCGCGTCTTCTTGGGGCTGCGGCTGCTCACGGACGGCAAGACGAACGTGTATGCGCCGACGTCGTCGAGCAGCTGCCTCGCCAAGACGCGCCTCTGTGAGCCGGAAGAAGTGCCTGACCCCAAGTGGAACTCGACCCACGAGCTGGCGTTCAAGGGCTCGTCGCGCGGCAAGCCGTGCTTCATGCTGATTGAAGCATGGGAAGTGCGAGAGGACGAACTGGGGCGCGAGATCGAAGAAGTCGTGGGTGTCGCCAAGGTCAACCTCGTGCCGTTTCTCGCGCTCGCGAGCACGTCCCGTACTGTGCGGGAAAGCGTCGTCCACTCGGACATCGCGCGTGGCGCCGTGCCGCAGTGGTACACGTTGCTGTCGGCCAACGAGACCAAGTTTTCCTGTGGTCGCGTGCAGCTCAGCATCAGCTTTGACGCCGCGTCCTCTGCGTTGGGAAGTAGCAGGTTGGGCGGCCTCTATTCGAACGGCTTAAATAGCTCACCGGCGCTCAGTGGCGGTGCGCCCACGCCCTTGATTCGCCCGTCCAGCTCGCAGGCATTGTCAAGTAGCCGATCGGCGATCCCGCGGGGCTACTCGTTTCGGGACACGCGCCGCGACAACCACCAGTTCCGCGTGGGCAACACGACCTTTGACGTTCCGAGACGGTATCAGATGATTAAGGCCGTAGGCCAGGGCGCTTACGGCTGTGTGATCGCCGCGAGTGACACGGAGACGGGCCAGGCGCTGGCCGTCAAGAACGTGCCGAACGCGTTCAACGACCTCATCGACGCCAAGCGCATCTTGCGCGAGATTCGGTTAATGCGCCACCTGAACCACCCCAACCTCGTGAACCTCGTGGACCTCATTCGGCCGCCGTCGCTCCACGACTTCAACGACGTCTACATCGTCACGGATCTCATGGAGACGGATTTGCACCGCGTGATCCACTCGAACCAGTCGATCAGCGACGACCACATTCAGTACTTTTTGTACCAGATGCTGCTGTCGATCCACTATGTGCACTCGGCCGAAGTGCTCCATCGCGATCTCAAGCCGTCCAACATTCTCGTCAACTCGGATTGTGATCTCAAACTCTGTGATTTCGGTCTCGCGCGTGGCGTGCAGGGCCTCGACTCGGGACTCACCGAGTACGTCGTGACGCGTTGGTACCGTGCGCCCGAGCTGTTGCTTTCGTCCAAGTACGACAAGCAAGTCGATTGCTGGGCCATTGGCTGCATCTTGGCTGAGATGCTGGGCCGTCGGCCGCTCTTTCCGGGCCACGACTATCTCCATCAGCTCAAGATCATTATGGACGTCATTGGCTCGCCGTCCGAGGATGCGCTCGACTTTATCACGAACCCCAAGGCCAAGCGGTTCATTTTGCGGCAGCCCAAGAAGCCCAAGGTGCCGCTCGCGTCCGTGTACCCGCGCGCGTCGCCCTTGTGTCTCGATCTGCTCGACAGGATGCTCGTCTTTGACCCGCGCAAGCGCATCACGATCGCCGAGGCGCTCGAGCACCCGTACCTGAGTGCCGTGCGCGATGTGTCTTTAGAAAAGACGTGCGACACGCCCTTTGACTTCACGTTTGAAAACCACGAGCTCACCAAGAGCAAGCTCCAGGAGCTCATCTTTGAAGACGTCTGCGCGTTCCACCCGGACGCCGCCGTGCCCGACAGTCCCGACACGACGTCGCCCGCTCCCAACTCGGCGCCGCCGGGAAGTCGGCCAGCCGGTATCTATCTCACGGAGCCGCCCATGAGTGCGCCGGCGCGGTCATCATCGTCTCGCACGTCAACCACCACGACGACGGTCGTGGCGCCGCCCGTGCCCGTCGCTGTGCCGCCACCGATGGCGGAGCGCGCGTCGTTGGCGTCGTCCATGCCGCCCATCGTGGCTCCGCGACCGGTGGTCACGCCTCTGCCGGAACGCGCCGAGATTGCGATTGAGGTTCGCCCGTCGATGCATGACGCTGTGGCTGCGTCGTCGTCTGGACAACACAGTCGAGAAGAGAACGCGGCTGCGGGCGACGCATCGCACGCGCGGTCGGTGGATCTGTCGGCGTCGCCCCACAAGCTCTCCCAACCAAAGTCGCTGACCCCATCGACGGCGGTATAAGCGCTGCGTGTGGGAGGAAGCCGCCACCGTATAGATAATGAGAGACACTATGCACTACGCCGTCCAGATCCCCACGGAAGCAAAACCCACTGTAGCCTCACACCGGACAAAAAGAAGAACGCCATGCTAACAACCTAAACAAAAGAGTGAAAAGCGAGAAAACACGTTTTCGCTTTTTGTGAATTGCAGAGGAAGATCGATCTCCACTGGCCGATCGATTGGTTCTATGCGTGCGGGTTGCGCAGCACGAGAATGACCGAGTCGCCGCGGAGAAACATCTTGCTCACAAAGCGGTCCTTGTTCACGGGCTTGGCGCCTTTCTTGCCCGACTTGGGGACTTCGGTCCACATCTCCTTGACGTTTTCCAGCACCCTACACTCATCAAGTCAACACGCCGAAAGCGGTTTACCCAAAGAAGAAGAAGCAAGTGCCTACATGTTGCAGTGGCGGTCAAACGCCTTGACGCGCGCGAGCAGCTTGTGGTTGTTGCGCACGTTGATGAGCACCTGCGAGTTGTTCTTGACGCTGTGCATGAGCACCGAGAGCGGCCCCTTTTGGAACTCTTCCTCGGTCTCCTGCACGCGCTTGTATTCGACGCCGCCACTGAACAAGATAGAGAGATGGATGGAGGTTAGATGCGCAGACGTTCAGCCAGTGACGATGACCACGCACCTCGCCATGTTGGAAGAAGTCGCTGGAGAAGGAGGGACGCTCGCGTGGGAGCTTTTTCGTAGCTTTTGGCTTTGAACAAGAAACCCTTGGCTTGAGAAGAGAGAGCTGTGCGAACCTAAAGCGAACTTAGTAGGATTAAACAGTTTTGGGATTCAAAAGGCATTTTTTGTAATAGTGGAAAAATCTAGCTGGGGAAAATGGCTCTTTCAGCGAAATGGCTACCTTTTCGGAATACAGTTTACCAACCCAAAATGAAAATGCAGGCGGCGGCAGGGGGAGGACAATAGGGGGAGGAGAAGCGGAGCGGAGAGGAAAGGAGAGTACTCGACGCGGGTTTCCTTCACTCGCATCGATCGGCTACAACGCTGGGGGGAGGCTATTTAATCCAGGTCCATCTTGTCGGCCTCCTTGGCGTCGTCGCCAGCCTTCTCCTCGGGTGCGGGCGCCGCCGGGGTCTCGGGCTTGGGCATGGGCTTGGGCTTGGTCACAATGGGCAGTGCGACCGCACGCACGGTCTCGATCTTGCGGCGAATGGCCTCTGACGTGAGCACGGGCGTGTCCGTGGGCTTGAGGCTGCTCTGCTTGGCGAGCTCGTCAAAGAGCCATGTCTCGGCGTCGGTCGCCGTCTTGCGGAGCATCTCGCGGTCCTCGGGCGTCCAGTGCGCGTAGAGCGCGTCCGACGAGTTGGCCATGCGCTTGTATTCTTCGAGCACCGTCTGCAGCTCGCTCGTGGCGGCGCCGCGCTCCGTGCTTTCCGTGGCACGGAACTCAACGGGCGACGAGAGCTTGCGCAGCTCGTCGAGCTTGCCCTGGTACACCGACTTGGTGCTGTCAAAGCCTTCGTCCGAGTAGAGCCAGTCCTCGGCCTCCGTGAGCTTGTCCTCGAGCGACGCCTTCTCGCTCTCGGAAATGTACTCGGCCAGTCGCTCCGTAATGTGGTTCCGCATGTCGTACACAAAGCTCTCGAGCTCGTTGCGCTTGTTGAACGTCTCTTCGATCACGCGGTCCTGGTGCGCCATGGCGAGCTCCTGCTCCGTGGCCGACGAGATCTCCTGCGGTGACAGCCCCGGCACGTCGGCGTCCACCTTGAGCTCGACCTTGCGGAACCGCTTCTTCTTGGGCTCGGCCGGCTTGTCCTCGGCGGCCTTGTCCTTGGCCTCGTCCGCGCCGTCCTTGCCTTCTTCCGCCGGCTTTTCTTCTTCCTTGATCTCCTGCATGAGCTGCGACGACGCGACCGAAAAGATGCCGTTCAAGTCTTGCTGCACGTTGACGCGGATCTTGGGGATCTCGTCGCCGCCCTTGGGGATGCCCGAGATCGTGTACTTGCCGAGCGCGAGCGAGTAGTCAGCCGGGAGGTACGGCGTGGCCGTCTCGTCGTACGCCGCGTCTATCGCAAACGCCGTGTCGCGACGGAACGTGATGCGCTTCGTCTTGGGGTACTCGTCCTTGCGGTCGAAAATGACGAGCGTGCTGTCGCTGCCGGTCGAAGCCTCCATGTTGACGTCTTCCTCGTCGTTGTCGTCCATCGTGTTGGCGCTGCCGCTCTCCCACGAGACGCGCACGGGAAAGTGCGTCTTGTCGGCAATGTGGAACTCCTTGACCTTGAACACGGGCGACAGGATCGCGCACTGCAGCGCGCAGCCGCGCGCGACCGACTCGTCGGCGTTCAGCGTCGTGCTGAGCCCATAGTTCTGCGCCTCCTTGTCGAGCCCGAGCAGGTCGGCGAGCCGGCGCTTGACGCTCGAGACGCGCGTGGCGCCGCCGACAATCTCGACGCTCGCGAGCTGCGTCTTGTCAATGCTGGCGTCCGCGAGCGCGCGCTGGATGGGGCCTTCGAGGCGGTCCAGCAGCGGCGCAATGAGCTCTTCGAACCGCTCGAGCGTCACCTGGCCGCTGTAGTCGCGGTCCTCGGCGAGCGACTCGACGTTGAGGTACGTGGCCGTCACGCCGTGGGGCGACAGGTTCTTCTTGGCCTTTTCGCACCCGCTGAGCAGCTTGATGCGCGCCTTGGCGTCCGCGAGCGGGTTCACCTTGTACTTGGCTTCAAACTGCGCGGCCACGTCCTCGGCGAGCGCATAGTCAAAGTCGCGGCCGCCCAGGAAGCGGTCAAAGGCCGCGCTCTTGACCTGGAGCTTGCCCTGCACAAAGGCCACGACCGAGACCGTGTAGCTCGCGTGGCCCATGTCGATGAACATGACGTGCTGCGGCTCGCTCTCGGCAAAGAGGTTGCGCGCCGACTTGTAAATGCCGTAGGCCAGCGCCACGGCCGTGTGCTCGTTCAGCAGGCGCAGGCAGTTGACGCCGGCGATCTTGGCGGCGTTCAGCAGCGCGCGGCGCTGCACGTCCGTGTAAAAGCCGGGGCACGACAGCACGGCGTAGGCCGGGCGCACGCCCTCGTTCGCGGCCGCCGCAATGTTCTGCATCTTGTTGAGGATCATGGCCACGACCTGCTCGCACGTAAATGTCACGGCCTCGTCGTTGTAGCGCAGCACGACACCGACGTCGCCGTTCGCGAGCTCGACGCACGGGAACGCGAGCTGCGCGATCTCCTTCTGCACCTCCGGGTGCTTGAACTTGCGCCCGATGAGGCGCTTGATGTCGGTCGCCGTGTTCTTGAAGTGCGCGCGTGCGACGCTCACGGCCGCCTCGCCGATGAAGCGCTGCTTGCCCTGGAAGCACACGAGGTTCCTAGTCCACACACACACACGTGAGCCTCGCGCTCGCGACAGCCCCAGTGAACGGCGCGCACGTACGGGTTCTTGCGGTTCGAGTTTTCGTTGAGGATAATGTCGATGCCGCCGCGCTTGGCCTGGCCAATGACGCAGTCCGTGTTGCCAAAGTCCAATCCGATGACCGACATGGGGACAAGAGAGAGAGAGAGAGAGAGAGAGAGAGAGATGGAGAAAGGGGAAGTGGGGCGTCTCGCGGGGAGCTCCTGGATTCGCTTTGGGATCCGTCCGTCCGTCCGAGAAGTGACGGAGTGCGTGGTTCTAGAACCACCACCACCAAACCCCCCTCGGAGGGGGCAACCCCTCACTGCCATATAGACATACCCTCTCTATACAGATACAGTAGATACACTGGTTTAGTCCAGAGAATCCTCTAGGAACGCATCTCTGGATCCGATACAAACACCAGGTCAGCCGCGGTCCACGCGTGACGTGGCAGTCCGCCCCAACATGCAATACGGCACTATTCTCTTCCAGTGTCCATCTAGAAGCGCCAGAAGCAAATTACCATGTCTGGATCCAGACGACTGTCTGCCGGTCCTCACTCCCACTCCCACTCGCTCCGCGTCCCAAAGCACGCCGCGGTCGTTTCCTTCGCAGCCATTCACAGCGGATCCTCTGGAATTTTCTCGAACGCACTTCAATCGGTTTCTACAGGGATAACCTACATTCCGGCACATGGCTACATTCGCCACGGACTCATCGCCGGCTTTTTGCGCCATTCGCTGCAAAGAGCAGTTGCTGCACGCGCTCCTCGTCCTGCTGCTCTGCGCAGACCGACTCGAGCTGCGCGACGCGCTGCGCCGCAGCCGCACGCTTCAGCCGCTCGCTGCGGAGCTTTTCGCGCAGCGCCGACTCGCGCTTGTCGCGTGCCGTCGCGATGCGCGCCACCTCCTGCGCGAAACGCTGTGCTAAAGTCAGCCACGCGCGTGTCTCTGCCCCCCAGCACGAACCGCATCAACGCACCGCGTGTTGAGCCTCGCTCGCCTGCTTCTCTTGCTGCAGCGCCGCGACCTGCCGTCGGGCGTCGGCCTCGTTGCTCTCGAGCTTGGCCTGAGCGTCGCGCCACGCGAGCCGCTGCTGCTCGTGGGCGTCTCGCTCGCTGTCGCGAAACTCGCGCAGCAGCGTCTCCTTGGCGACGCTTTCCGCGAGCGCGCGCTGCAACTCAGTCACTTGCATCTCCCGCGCCGCCAATGCGCTCTACGTATCCCTCCACAGAAAACCACTCGTCATCCACGCATTCTTTGCCCACCCACACGACCTACTGCACGAAGGCACCTTGACGCCTGCGAGTTCGCTCTGCGTCGTCGTGCAGAGCGTGCGCGCGTGCTCCAGTTCTGTCTCCAGCACGGCGACTCGCCTGGTCAGTTCACTCGCGTTGTCACGCGCCCCTGCCAGCTGCTGCTGCACCTGCGCCAGTGTCTCGGCGTGCGTGGCACGCTCGTCCTTGATCTTCTTGGCCTTGCGATCGATCTTGGACAGCTGCGCCTTGAGCGCGACAATGTGCTGACACGCCTCGCGCAGCTTCTGCCGCGCGAGCGCGTGGGCCTGGCGTTCTTCCTCGAGCTCCTTCTGCACAGTCAGCACGCGAAGCTCCTCATCGCGCCACTGCCGCAGTGCGGCGTTGCGGTCCATCTCGAGCTGCGTCATGGTCTCCAGGAGCTGGTCCTTTTCGTCCTGGAACCCGCGGCCACGGCGCAGCAGCTGCTCGTTGGCGATCTGCTTGTACCGCACGCGCAGCGCCGCTGCCTCTTCGTCATGGGTCTGCACTAGCGCACGCGTCTCGCGCTCGTGGGTGCGCGCGAGATCGCTCACGACTTGTCGGTGCTCGGTGAGCGGCAGCGACGTGGCCACGACCTCTTGCAGCTTGTGCTGCAGCGACTGCAGCTGCCGCTCGTGCTGCGCTTCGGCCCGCGCCAGCAGCAGCTCGTACTGGCGCCGCGTGCTGTCGCACAGCTCGCGCGCCTTGCGGTCCATCGACTCGAGCATCGCCGAGTGGTGGTGGCGCTGCGGCAGGACGAGCGACGTGTCGCCAGAGAGACCCATGGGTTTCACCGCATCCGAAGGTGCTGTCACTGGACGATAGGTATCTTCCGGCGGCTCTGCTTTAACGGGGCTGGCGGCACGCGTTGTCGTCGCTTTCGGTCTCCTCGCCGCCGCCTTCGCGACGCCACCTCCAGCGACGAGCGGCATGCCCACGGTCGTTTCGTAGTAATGGGAGGCCAAACCGCCGCGAAACGCCGACGGTTCCAAAGCGGCGTGGTTGTGGCAAGGGAAATAAAGCCTCCTATTCCATTGGCACTTAGCAGACACTACGCTCTCTCTCTCTCTCGCTTCCCAACCTCGCGCGCGTCCCTACACGCTGAGCGTGTCGGTCGTGGGGCACTTGCGGCGCAGCAGCTCGGCGACGAGCTCACCGCGTGGCACCGTGACTTCGTCCTTGGAGAGCATCTCCTTGATCTTGACCTCTCCCTTGGCGAGCTCGTCCTCGCCCACGACGACCATGAACGGGATGCCGGCCTCGAGCGCGTAGTGGAGCTGCTTGGTGAACTTGGGGTTCTCGATTTGCATGATCTCGGCCGCAATGTTGGCGCGCCAGAGCTCCTTGCAGAGCTCGAGCCGCGGCAGCACGAGCGCGCCGCCTGTGGACGCGACCAGCACTTGGGCCGTGGGCATCGCCGCGCCGTCTTTCGTCTTGTCAGCGTGGGCCTGGAGGATGCCAAAGATGCGCTCAATGCCGAGGCTCACACCGACGCACGGGATCTGCTGGCCCGTGGCCGAGAACATGCCCACGAGGTTGTCGTAGCGGCCGCCCGCGGCGATCGAGCCGACGTTGTGGGCCGGGCTCGTGAGCACGAACTCGTAGATGAGGCCCGTGTAGTAGTCGAGCCCGCGCGCGAGACTGAGGTCGAACGAGACGAAGTCGAGCACGCCCATGGCGTCCAAGTAGTTGAAGAGCAGCGCGAGGTCGTCCATGGCCTTTTGCGCGTCGGCATTGTCGCCAAAGAGCTTGGTCTCGACGAGCTGCGCGTGAAGCTCGCGGGGCGCGCCGACGCGGCACACAAACGGCTCGATCGCGTCGGCCACGTGCTCGGGCAGGCCCTTCTCGTCGACCATCTCACTGCGCACGACGTGCCACGGCTCCTTGTCCAGCTTGTCGATGGCGCTGCACGTCGTGCGGAACTTGTCGGGCGGCACGCCGCAGATGGCGAGGATCGCGTCGAGCAGCCGGCGGTGGCTCAGCTTGACCTTGAAGGGCCCGAGCTCGTCGGGAAACTGCTGCAGCACTTCAATGCCGATCGACAGCACTTCGGCGTCCGCGAGCATGGGCGCGTACGTGCCGGCAATGTCGAAGTCGCACTGGTAGAACTCGCGGAAGCGGCCGCGCGCCATCTGCGGATTGTCGCGGCGGTAGACGCGCGCAATGTGGTACCGCTTGATGTTGCCCGGATTGTGGAGCGCCATGAAGCGCGCAAACGGCACCGTGAGATCGTACCGCAGCGCCAGCAGCTCGCCGCCCTGGTCCGCGAGGTCGTAAATGAGCTTGCTGTCTTCGCCGTACTTGCCCGTGAGCGTCTCCTTGAGCTCAAACACGGGCGTCTCGATCTCGACGCCGGCGTGGCGCTTGAACACCATGCGGATCTTGTTGAAGATCTTTTCGCGGAGCTGCATCTGGTGCGGCACAAAGTCCTGGGCGCCCTTGGCGATCTTGGGCTTGCGCCGAGCGCCGCCCGAGCCGAGACGCACGAAGAGATCGTCGAGGAACCACGCCGGACCGCCGGCGCGGAGATCAAAGGCGTTGAGGCGCGTCACGCCGGCGAGGTACTGGCGCAGCGCGCTGCTGCCGACGCCGATCTTGACGTCGTCCTTGGCCACCGCCTTGGCGCTCTCCTTGTCCTTGAGCTTGTCGAGCTTCTTCTGGCGCTTCTCGAGCACCTTGGCGCGCTGCGCGTCCGTCATGGTCGCGAGCTTTTCGTCTTCCTTGGCCTGCGCGGCCGCCGCCTTGGCCGCGGCCTCCTGCGCCTTGGCCTGCTTCTCGGCGAGCTTGGCCTTCAGCGTCTCTTCTTCGGCGTCAAAGAACGCCAGCGACACGCGCGCCTCGGCCAGCAGCGCGCGCGCGACCGTCTCCACCAGCTCGATCGCACACTGCGACGTCGGCGTGAGCGGCTCGGCCGCCGCGTCCAGCGCGCGTCGCCGCTCGTTGGCGCCGCGCAGCAGCACCTGCAGCGCGTCCAGCGTCGGCTTGAGCGCCGTCTTGAGCGCCTGCGGGTGCGCGTCGCCCGCCGTCTTGACGACCGCGTGGTCGGTCGCGATCGCCGCGTTGAGCTCGAGCTCGAGCGTCTTGAACGCCGCGGCGACCGTGTCGCGCGCCGGGCCGTGGTACTGCGGAATGTATCGCACGCAGTCGGTGTCGCGCGTCAGCTCCTTGCGCGCGTTCACGTACTTGGAGCTCTCGAGCATGAGCCGCAAGTGGGCGGCTGACGTGACGACGCCGCGGTGCGGGCGGCTCGCGTCGATAAACTCGGCGGCGAACGGCGTCGTGTTGGCCTGCAGCGACTCGCACGTGAGCGCCGCGACGGCGTCGGCGAGCGGCAGCAGCCCGCGCGCGCCGCCAATCGCGAGCGTCGCGATCGAGAGCAGCTGGACGGGCGCCTGCGCGAGCGCCTGCTTCTCCGACGTGCCGAGCGGCGTGCTGGGCAGCGCGATCGACGCAGCAGCGAGCGCGTCGCCGAGAGAAGCGACAAGCGCGCCGTTCACGCGCGCGGCGCCGCGTCCTTCGG
The DNA here is from genome assembly GCA_023335925.1 of Pythium phragmitis. Taxonomy (NCBI): domain Eukaryota; phylum Oomycota; class Peronosporomycetes; order Pythiales; family Pythiaceae; genus Pythium; species Pythium phragmitis. The sequence goes on along the minus strand of JAADVZ010000099.1, from coordinate 14,679 downwards.
CCGCTGCCAGCACCGTGAGGGCGGCGTGGTCGTCGGCGCCCGACGCGATGAGCGGCAGCACGTCGTGGTTGAGCAGCGCGACGAGAAACTGCGTGGTCTCGAGCACGGCCGTCGTCGGCTTGAGCTTGAGCAAGCGGTGCGCGAGCACGACCAGCACGGCGCGCGTGATGGACGCGAGCGTGGCGCCGCTGAGCTCTTGCGGCGGCGTGAGCTGCGAAAGCGCCACCTCGATCGGCGCGTCGGCGTCCACCGTAGCCGCACGCGCGGGCTCGAGCGGCGCCGCCGCGTCCACGACGACCTTGGCGTGGAGTGCGGCGACGGCGCAGACGTCTTCGATTGAGAGCTTCGCGTTCGCGAGCGTCACTTTGGCAGGCGTCGCCATGGTGCTTCTTCGATTTTGGATCTCCCGTGGCCAGGAGATCAGAGTTGAGCAGCTCCAACGGGTGGGTTGATAATGTTGTCCATGAGAACCCACGAGCGTTTTCCTGTGGTGGAGGAAGAGTGGTGGGTTGGAACCCTTTCAATGGCTGATGAACCCATATTATGGGCTCTCAAACCCACGGGTTCTTCGTCTCACCTTGTTTTGTGAATTTACGATTATTTCACCTGGTTTTCGCTATATTCTAAAGTAGCGCACCATGCTTTGGTTTTCCACGCGGCACGATAGCGTCAGCAAGACTTGTTCAAATAGCATGCACCGCGTTGGAGCGCACGCGGCGTCGGCGCACAGCGTGCCCGTGGACGCTGCAGACAACGCGACCTGCCGGAAGGCCGATGCGCCCACTCCATCGGCGCCCGTTCGCTGGATGCGATTGCACGTGCTGTATGTGGTGTCCTTTTTGGACCTCATGGCCGTGTCCATGATCATCCCGTCCCTGGCGTCCTACGTCAAGGGCATGAAGGGCGGCGCCGTGGCGTTTGGCTACATCATGAGCATGTACGGACTCATCCAATTCTTCTCGGCGCCGATCGCCGGCGGACTCAGCGACGTTTACGGGCGGTAGGCTATCACATTGGTCTCTCCAAATGCATGCGCCAGGCCATTCACTCTCTCTTGCCTTGCAGCCGCCGCGTTCTGCTCGCGTGCTTTGTCGGCGCGTCCACGGGGTACGTGGTCCTCGGCCTCTCGTGGAACATTTACCTTGTGATCCTCTCGCGAATCCCGCCGGCGCTCTTTAAGCACTCTCTGGACATCATCAAAGTCGCCGCGACCGACGCCCTCGACCCGACAGCGCGGTCGGCCGCGATCGGCCGCCTCAACGCCGCGTCCAACGCGGGCTTCATCATCGGTCCCATCATCGGCGGCTACGTCAGTGCCATCCCCAACGGCTTCAACTACACGACCATGCTCACGGTTGCGGTGCTGGGCGTCAACTACGCACTCGTGTACTTTTTCTACGAGGACCACGCGCCGGTGCTTTCGATTGCCGCCGCCAGCAAACGCGTCAACTACAAGCGGCTCCTCGTGGACGCCAAGAACAAACTCTTCGAGTTCAGAAACGTCATGAACGAAAGCGGCCCGGCTCAGACGCTGCTGATCGCACGCCTGCTGCTCGCGATGGCCGCGATTCTCTACCGCACGCATTTCTCGACGCTGCTCGAGGACAAGTTTGGTACGGACCCCAAGACCCGCGGCTTTGTGCTCAGCTACATGGGGTTGCTGGGCGCGTTCGGCAGTGTCTCGGTCGGCTGGGCGACGCGGCTCATTCGCTCGGAGCGGCTGCTGCTTCAGGTCTCGAGCGTCGTGTACGTCGCGACCTTTGTCGCGCTCTCGCGCGTGCAGACGATCCACGGCGTCTTTGCGTGGCTCGCGCCGCAGGTCGTGGCCATCAGCATGATCCGCGCGAGCTCGATCGGACTGCAGACCACGCTCGTCGCGCCCGAGCGCGTCGGCGCCTTCATGGGGATCTCGGCTTCTTTCACGGTGCGCGTTTTTATTCTTTTTGCATTGCGATCTGCACGGGTCCTGACTCGTTTGCTGTGTCACAGTCGGTCGCTCGCACCATCTCGCCAAGTGCGTCTTGCCGTCTGGTCCACTCGCTCCGAGACCTCTCGTGAGACTGACTTGTGTGTTGTGTGTTGTGTGTGGTTCCCTAGTCTTGTCTGGATGGACGTACCTCCTCTCGGTGGACGGCCCCGCGTACGGCGCTGCTGGACTGGCGCTGATCAGTGCCGCGCTCTTCTGGTTCTCCCCGCATTTTGCGTCTCTGGATCGCATCGCGGTCGCCTCGTCCGCCACTAGAAACGCCAGCACCACCGCCATGAAAGCAAAGAAGACGGCGACCGATTGAGCCGTCTCCTGTATTCTCGTCGTACTGTAATAGAGCCAATCTTCTCTCTCCATCCCAGTGCGTCCTCTCCCCTTCCTACACTAGTACGTCGCAGCTTGCTCTGGCGACACGAGCGTCGGGCACTGGTACGCGCGGCCCCAGTCGCCTTTGCCCGCCGCGTTCCACGAGCGCAGCATGACCTCGTACGTGCTGCCAAACTGCAGCCCTTCGATCAGGATCCGCTGGTCTCTCGCCTTGCGGTTGTGCGGGCAGCGCTCAATCCGCCAGCTGCCACTCGCGCCGCCGCCTCCTTCGTCGCCACTCTCGGCCACCATTCGATGGCGAATCTCGTACTTTTCAATCAGCGCACCGTTCGAGAGCGGCGCCTCCCACTCCACTTCCAGCAGGCACTTGTAGATCGTCTGCTGCGTCAGCATCGGAGACGCGACGTGTGGGCGAGTGGTGGAGGAGGAGGAGGGCGACGATGGGGCTTTGACCACGACGACCTGCGACGAGATGTGGCACGCGAAGCGAACGCCATCAAGGGGCGGAGCGGGCAATGCCGGCGCCGCCGTGAGCAGCGTGCGACACGCCTCGCTTCGTGCCAGCACGGCCGCCATCGGTGTCTCTGCGGACTTGGTCATGAAGGTCTCACTGCATTCGCCGACGAAATCCAGCGGCGTCCGATTGAGATAGCACTTGGACGTGCGGTCGGCGCCGCGAAGGAGAAGCCAGTGCACGAGCTCAGGGTGTGCGTAGGCAGCGGCGATAAACAGCGGCGTCGCGTCGCGCAGCATCCACCTAGGGAGATGATGGACAGCGTCAGTCCAAGGGGGATGAAGGCACGCATATGGCGCAGTACATTCCAGTAGAGCGACTCCCACTGCACTTTCCAGTCCGGCATACACTTCGCAAAGGGCAGCGAGAGGACGTCAATGTGGTTCTCCATGGCGCGCGTCAGGACTGCGCCACACCTTCACGTCAGTATCATCGTTCGACACTACTCAAGACAAGCATCGTACGGTCGACGTCGCCCGTCACGAGCGCTCGCAGGAGAAGCACCCGCCAGGCTTCGTCGCCGTCGGCATCGCCGCCTCCTCTGTCCTTCGCGCTCGCTGCCGCTGCTGGCTTCGCGGTCGGTTTACCCATGGTAACTCACTCGCTTCCCGTTTCGGGAATGGGTACCCAATGCGATGCTTGACAAAGAACTATTAATACCGTGTGTGAAGATGGTATACAGGACGGGTGGCGTTGAATCTAACCGAGCACATTCCGCTTCCACGTGTATTACAACGCCATTACTCGTCGCTGGCGCTGGAGTCCTTACGCGCCGGTCGAATGTTCTGGTTCTGCCACTTGGTCTCTTCCTTGCCTTCCTTCATCGCTGCGTACCGCGCGGCCACAAAGAGAAAGTCGCTCAGGCGGTTCAGGTACCGAATAACGACGCTCTCGACGTCTCCTGCAGCCTCCAGCGGCACGACGCGGCGCTCGGCGCGTCGGCACACGGATCGAGCGACGTGGAGATGCGTGGACGCGAGACCGCCGCCCGACGGGAGGATAAACACCTTGAGCGGCGGCAGCTCAGCGTCCATCTCGTCGATCCACTGCTCCAGCATGTCGACATTGCCCTCGTCGAAGCGTCCGGCGCGGTTCTTCTTGGTCTGCGACGCAGTCGTGAGCGGCGTGGCCACGCACGCGCCGAGGTCAAAGAGTCGCGACTGGATCTGCTCGAGCTTGGGCGGCAAGTACTCGTTGTTGGCAATGCGCAAGTTCTCGATCGCGACGCCGATTTGGCCGTTCAGCTCATCCGTATCGCCCAGCGCCTTGAAGACCGCGTCGTCCTTGGGGCGGCGCTCGCCCGAGAAGAGCTGCGACGTGCCCTTGTCGCCGGTCTTGGTGTACACCTTCATGCGAACTTGCTGGTGGCGCAGCGGGGCGGCAGCGGTGGCGACGAAGAACTGGTCGCGGCCGTGGGCGATCGTAGAGGCGGCGGCGCGGGCGAGTGCGCGGCGCACGAGCATCTTCCGAAGTCCGCCGTCGGGAGCTCTTCAATCCACAGCTGCAACCTGGGGAGCGATCCTGTCTTGGCAATGATTGGTCATTAATAAACCTATCGAATGGTAGGTGCAATGGAACTCAGAACCGGTACGATACCGATATTGGCTCGAGACAGCTGCTCTGGTTATGCATGCCATAAAAAGTGGATCTCGAGTTCGAGATCTGGTCTGTCGCAGCCACGAACGATGCCGCGCGGCGCCAAGGACGAGGACGAGCGACGGCCGCTGCTGGCGTCCAGCCACGAGCGCGCGTGGAGCCATGCGTACGCGGCCACGAGCGGCACCGTGCTGAGCCCGCCGCAAAAGATGTGGAGCTCCATCCCGCCGTCCGCGGGCTTCACCGAGGTGACGGAGCTGTCCCCACGCGTGGCCGCTGTTAACGGTCTCGACAAGAGCAACGGCGTGGATGCGACGCAGCGCCGACGCGGCGGCAGCGACGCCGTGACCTACGACACGATGATGCAGCTCTCCGTGTCGCGCAACCCGCTGCGCCACGAGAGCTTCCGTGCGTTCGTCATCTGGCTCGTCACGTCGTCCGTACTCTTTCTCACGAATCAGCTCACGACGCTGCCCGTGGGGTTCTTCCCGGCCTACGCCCAGCAGACGCTCCACATGACGTCGCTCCAGCTCAGCGTCTTCTTCTCGCTCTATCCGCTCTGCATCATGGTGAGCAGTCCACTCGCGGCCTTCGCGAGCCCGGTCGTGGGCCGCCAGACCATCATCTGCCTGGGCATGGTCGTGAGCGGCTCCACAACCATCGCGTTCGCCTACACGACGTCGATCTCGGCAGTGTTCATACTGAGAATCTGCCAAGGACTGGGTGCGGGTGCCGCCGGTGAGTTTCTTCTCCCTTTGAAGCATGCTGGCCTTTCTCCTTCTAATGCTATTGTGTGTATGACGCATCCCCAGTGGTCGGCGCCTTCTCCATGATCACGGAAGAGTTCTCCAGCAACATTGGCCAGATTCTCGTCATCCAAGAGTTCATTGTCGCCGCGGCGTTCGTCACTGCGCCGCCCATCGGCAGTCTTCTCTTCCAGTACTTTGGGTTCCAGATCCCTTTCCTCGCCTCGGGCGTCGCGCAAATCGTCGTCGTCATCCTCGTCCCAATCCTCTTTATCGAGTACGCACTCCCGGACGGTCTCGCCAACAGCGTCATTGCCACGTCGCTGTACCCGCCGGCGACCACAGCCGGCCGTGTCGGCTTCCGCGATGTGCTCACGCCCACGTGCTGGCTCTGTCTTCTCCTCACGGTCTTTGCGATGGCGTCGTTTGGCTTCATCGACCCGCACTTGGGCTCCCACCTGCAGACCGTGCTCGGTGCGCAGCACATCGCTGTCGGGTTTGGCTTTGCGCTGAGTGCGCTCGTGTACTTTCTCGGCAGCGTCGTGTACGTCTGGCTCAGCCGCAACTGCGGGTGCAAGCAAGTCATTCTCTTGGGTCTGCTGCAGCTGTCGCTGGGCTTCTTCTTTCTCGGGCCGCCGCCGTTTCTCAACGCCTACTTTGCCGACGACCTGAATCGCCTCTGGTCGACGCAGTACCTCGCGCTGGTCTTGATTGGCTGCGGCGCTGCGCTCTCCATCGCACCGGGGCTTCCGCTAACGCTCATGAGCGTCGCGACCTCGGGTGGCCAGGCCTTCAACCTCGTAATTGGGCTCTTCTCGGCCGCGATCTATCTGGGCCAGGCGATTGGTCCGTTTCTCGCATTGGGCTTGATGCACGTATTGCCTGAGACGCCCTCACCCAACTGCTTTGCGACGACGACGACCTCAAACCAAGATGCCGTCGCTGGCAGCCCACGCCCGTCGCCCTGTGTGTCCTCTTTGCCATGGGCGTTCACGGCCTACTCGCTCCTCGCGGCCACGCTGCTTGTGGTCATCGCCACGCGGCTCTCGACGGGCGAGGCCATCGTAGAGCTGCTGGAGAACCGACGGCGCGTGTCGCTGAGTCGCCAGACCTCCGAGTACGGTCAGTTCGTGTTCTTTGACGATGACGAAGAAGATGCCGAGTGCGCGCCTGCATAAAGTGAGTTTTCGTGGAGCCATGTCCGTGAATAGCATAATTTATGGAGCGAGTATCATAACCACGGAATAATCCATATATGGAAAGGAGAGTGCGTTTCTCTTTCAGTACATTTCAAGTCGAGCCATCCCAAAGAATGGCGGCAACGGCAACATGCGCGTCGCCTCCTCCGCCCGCTCTTCCTGCGGCTGACGCGCCAGCGCCCATGGCGCAGCGTCCGCCGTTGGCGCGCCGCCCGCGCGGCACCAGCACCGCTTCTCAGGCCGGCGGCGTGCGACGCCGAGTGGTGTCCGGCGCTGCAGACGACAGCGACAACAGCACTGGCGGCGCCGCCGGCTCGAATGCGCTCAGCCGCGCCAACACACTGAACGCGTTCCTCTCTTGCGTGGCGGAGGAAATACGTGAGCTCGTGGCTGCCTTCCACGCTCTGGTACGTTCTCTCATAGGTGGACTAGCCAAGCGGAGACTCATGCGATTTGTGTTGAATGCCAAGCCCGCCAGTGAACAGCGGTTCCCTCACTTTAAGACGCTGTGGCTCGCGCAGCGCATGGGCACGCTGTTCCACGTCGAGTTCTGGGACAGCACGCCCACCGACACACACCACGCGGTTCTCCAAGTCGCACTCGGTGCGTTCGTTTGGCTCCACTCTGTTCCACTCTCTTCTAAGCATTTCGTATCGGTACTGTTTGCGCTGTAGAACTGCTGGTAGAGGCCGTGGGCATCCCGACCCGTGAGGACGACGCCGTCGTCCACTTCGCCAGTGTGGTGGGTCACGTGTTTGCACTCTACTGTGCCTTCAGTGTCCAAGTGAGCGAGCCCAAGATCAGGATCACAGTGGATCCGTCGATGTGGCACTCACTCACACAGCTCAGCGAGCTGCTAACGCGGCGGCTGGCTGTCAGTGACAGCAGGGCCGCTCGGGAAGCACTCGCCATACTGCGACGACTCGAGCACGAGGACAAGGCGTTCCTCCAGTGTCTGGGTGGGTCGGTTGGAGACTATCGCCTGCAGACGCACGGTTCGACTCACTATCGACCCGCTGATTCGACTGCTACGACGGCACAAGCCGCCGAGTTGCACGTGCCTAACCGGCGAGAGGACGAAAAGCAAGACATGACGCTGCGTCTTGAGGCGCTGAGTGCGCAGTACAACGATTCTTTGAAAGCACTTTCGCAGGTTGACGCAAAGGGCGAGAACGCGTCGAGTGGCGCCGCGCCTAGCATGCGGGGTGCAAGTAGAAGTGGTGGCCGTGGTCTTGCCTCCACGCCGTCGTTTCTGCGCACTAATCGACCAGTGAATCGTCGCGTGGAGACGGGCTTTGGTGGTGGCGGTGGATTGATGGGCGGTCTATGGAACGACACTCGCGTTCCAGAGAGTGATGCGTGGATGTCGCGACTGCGGCAATCGCTTGTCTCGCCCCCGACGGAGGCCGGGAGTGGTGAAACTGACGCCGTGCCGAACGATGGCTCGTGCTCTGTTCTTGGAGACGACGTAGCGAGTGACTTGGACGCAGCGCTGCTGGCGCTCGAGCAAGAACTCGTGCGCGAAGATGACAAAGAAAAGCCTAATCGACAAGCTCAAGGTAAAGACGAAGATGCAACACGTCGCGCACGCCCAACACCACCGCTACAGCAACGTCAACCGGCGCAGGCTTTGTCAGTCGTCTCTAGCGGCCACGAGAGCGACGGACTGGATGAACTGGAAGCTGAGCTGCTGCAGGATGTTACATCAGCAGCACGGCCAACGCAGGCCATCGAGCGTTTACCAGCAGCTCTGCGAACAGCAAGCGCAGTTGCGGCTACAGGCAAGAAACCGACATCTTCTCGTCCGCGAACACCACCATCCTATGAGCGTCAATCTGTGCCAGCACGAGACGTTGAGCGAGCACGACAAGCGATCTCGACCATGTCAAGTACGTACGAGAGCGATGGGCTGGACGAACTGGAAGCAGAGCTTGCACGAGACGTCTCGACAGCTGCTGAGCATCCAGCAACCGCGTCGAGAAGAGCGGCAAGACCAAAAGAAGCACAGAAACCTGCTCGGACAGTCGCCAAGCCGGCTCACCACCAAAGAACACAGTCGGTCATATCAATTGGTGCGGAGAGCGACGGGCTGAGCGAACTGGAAGCGGAGCTCCGACTCGGCGTATCGCGAACAGTGTCACCGCATCAAGCGTCGTCTAGCCAGCATGTGCCTCAATCTCAGCTGACGACAAGGTCCCGCGCAGCGTCTCTTGTGTCGAGTGGCTACGAGAGTGATGGCCTGGACGCTTTGAACAGCAAACTGGAGCAGTCCGTTCGACCGCAAGCTCGCCCACACGAACTGAGATCTCTGGCACATAATGTTCCACCGTTTCAAGCAAAGGTGGCCCAGTCTTCGGTCTTAGCTTCATGTGGACCAATTCAAACCGTGACGACTGCCTTTCCTGCGCCTCAGAGAGTGAGTGCACGACTATCGTCTCGGTCGTCTGATGCCGGGAGTGTGGACGAACTGCTGGCGCTGCAACGTGAGCTCGACGCAGCTTCCCACCCTCATCCAACTTTGCAGCAGAAGAGTTATCAAGCGCCTGCCAGATCGAGAAAGCGACCAGCCGCCCGTTCACCTTCGCCAGAGACTCGACCGCGCGAGCAACCCACTCCAAACGTGGTGGTTGCGACGACGGTGTGCTCTCCTGCGGTGCGTCGCAGCCGACGCCTCTCGATCGCATCTTCGGCACGAACTGAAAGTGACGCGGAACTAGCAGCTCTCGAAGCGGAGCTATTCGCGGTTCCGAAGGTGAGACCTAAGTCTGTGGTGGCCCAGCAAGTAACGAGACAAATCGGATCACAAGCAACCAGCATGCAGCAGCGACCGCGGGGCCTGTCGTTTGCGTCCGCCATGACCGAGAGTGACGAAGAACTCAGGCTACTGGAGGCCGAACTGTCTGTGAACGCTTCGACGACGATCGAGAAGGCAACTCCGTCTCCCAAACCACGGGCGAAACCGAGAGCCAAGGCGGCACCAAGACCGAAAGGAAATCAAGTCGCGAAAGCAAAAGATCAGCAACGGAAGAGAGCGACACAACCCAAGCCCAGGAAACCTCGCCAGCCAAAGGCTGCCAATGCAGCTCCCCAAGGTGCAACAGACACGCGGGTCGAGGTCCAAGTGCCCGTACCAGCGGCACTGCCGACAGCGCCAGCCACACGCATCTCTTCTCGCCAATCGGTGGCTTCGACCTACGACAGTGATGGCCTGGATGAGCTTGACAAGGAGCTGCGCGCGTTCCACTGACTCTGGAGACAATAAATAAACACCATTTGAACATCAAATTATCAAATCCATGAATGAAGAACACGGCCGGCTATTCTACTTCACAGCCGTTCCATACCTATGGGACCGAGTCGCGCGTCCTCGCACGAGTCGTCGTTGGTCGTGGCAGCGACCAGTGCGCTCCCCAGAGGCGACATGCGATTGGTACTGTTGGCAGTCGGCATCTTCGACGCCCATTCGTCCTTGAGCAGTTGAACGCGCTGGACGCCGGCCTCGTCTTTCTCCCCGTCGAATACGGTCAGTTGCCGCATGAAAAAGTCGGACGGGTTCACAAACCCCGGACACGGGAAGCCAAGCGCGGCAACGTAGGCGACGGCCTGCGCGGCCTTGCCGCGGTACACGGTGGCACCGTCGGCGAGAAGGTAGAGCGTGTCAAAGAGCATGAAGAGCTCGGACGACGGCTGGTGGATCGTCACGACGACCGTGCGCCCCTCTTGCGCGAGCTGTTGCAGCTGCAGCACGACGGTCTCGGCCATGTAGCTGTCGAATCCCGAGGTCGGCTCGTCCGCGAACAGCAGCGACAGGTTTGTGAGGATCTCGATCGCAAACGAAAGCCGCTTGCGCTCGCCGCGCGAAGTGCCGCGCATCATCGTGCCGCCGATGAACGTGTCGCGGAACTTGGCGAGCCCGAGCTGAGGATGCGCTTGGTCGCAGTGGCTTTCGACTTGGAGTTTTTGACGCTGACAGTAAGCTCCAGATTGTGCTACTCAAGCGTGAGCGCGACTGACAGCGGCGGCGGTGACTGCACCTGAATGAAGTGGTCGTCGCTCGCCATCGTGTGCAGAAAGGGAGACCAACGCCCCACGAGCGGCGCGTTGCCAGTTTGATACTGGAAATCCAGCCATTGAGGACTGTAGCCATCATCACTTGGATTACTTTGCCATGGCAGATTATCTGCCAATGAAAACGATTCACTAGACGCACTATTAATAGCCAGTCATTGTTCGTCAATCTAAATCATGTTGGCGCAGGTATACACTATACGTGAGTCTGTTCATGGTTATCAAAATCTGTGAACCCATTTCAGTACATATCCAACGAGTGGGCAGCACAAAACTACACATGGGCGCGACACCACAGCACACGATCGACACGGCGGCGTAGCAACGTTATGCGCGTATTTTAATACTGGTTCCGTCGCGCAGTACGGTCTGTACTAGTACTTGCGTCAGTGTTGTGGGTGGACCATCGAGGTGTTCGTGGCAACTCCTGCGAAAGGACAGAATTTCAGTTCAGTTCAGTTCAAATGGACTCAGGATGACGCAGATGTGTTTGGCAAATCTTAGAGGATGCGATTCGCCACTACAGTGTACTGTTAGCAGCGGAACGAGTTGACGTGCTGGCGCGAAATCGGCCAAGCAATCTCCGCGGATTGGCACTCCCAATCCGCAGAGATTGACCTGGGGGACTTAAATGTCCATGGACATAATGCTGGGACGGGAACGGCATGACGTGGAAAGCAAAACCAATCTCGTGCTTTCTTGATGCCATGCAAAGCATTGCACCGAAACCCCACGCGCCGTCGGTTCCTTTCAGCTTAAACGGGGGTACGTGAGTTGCTGCAATCACACGGATGCAGCCGCAACTCTTCCGGTGGACTCGCGTGCTCGCGACTGTCTGGGGATTCCCACCCTGATTCGAACCTCGATTACTCCCCACTAATTAGAGACCTCCAGCGCAGGCAAACGGGGATTTGCCCGCTCCCGTTACGACGCACTTCACTCCAATTCACTAGACCCCAACCTTCATCATCACTACTGCGATGGTGAGTTGGAAAGCAGTCGCAACCGCGAGTGCGCACGTCGATCGCTACATCTAGTACCGTACATGAAGTGTCGAAGCTCGAGCTCAGGTATCGCAATGGCCGAATGGCGACAGAACGTGGACTAGCTAGTATTGTACGGTGTAGCCAATGTATTTGTAAAACCACCAGCTCCTGTCCTTGAGCGCTGTGCCGCGTGGTCCGCTAGAGAAAGAGGCCACATCCATTCGAATGGAAAGTGAAGCCAACCTCTTTGTTCAAGTGACTCATATCCCATCCCCTGTTAATAATGATTTAAAGATATATTGATGAAGTATCCGTTCTTCAACTGTCTCGTCCATATATGGTATACCCTTCTTAAATCGATAGAGTCACTCGCTACGCTAAGGCCAAGGAATTGAACCGTTCTGAATAGCATCCGTGAGGAGCAATTGCGAGGGAGGAGCAGAAAGCTCTCAAAAAATCCGCGGGAGAAGAACGATAAAAGTCGAAAGTTCGCTGATTGAAGTCGGCAATCAGTCACCAGCGCATCCCCCTACAATTGTCCAGCCGGCTCTTATGAGGGATGACTCGACGTGGAATGCTGAGCACGGTCATCTGCCCGACTGCCGGTCGTGAACCTTGAACTCCAAATGGAGTGGTGGAAGTGGCAATCGTCATCTGGTTACATATGACGGAGCCGATGATGCCTCAAGAAAAAGCTTGTTTCGAACGATAGAGTACACATCAGTACACATCCATTACAGTACCGTACAGTCTACAGTACTGTAGTGACTCCCGTGCTGTCGCCGATCGGTTCACGTCCATTGCATGAGCGCTGCGCTTCGGTGAGCAGGATCTGCAGTTCAAGCGTTACGCGATTTCAGTTTTCCGGAGAACAGTAGGACAAATTCACTGGCTGAAGATTTCGGTCGCCCTGCGCCAGCAGAAGCGTGCCTCGCATTAGAGAAGCACGGCCATCGTTCAACTGGCGTGGTGCCCATGGATTAATACAGTACAGTACCGGTATATGGATAAGTAGTGGTTGGTAGTCATTCTGTGTTGGTGGATTGCTTGCACATAGAATATTCTATCCAGCATTCTCTCCTCGTGCGTCATCTCGTCAACTCGGTCCGAGTCGGATTCATTTTGTCGCGCCAGCGCATAATAAGGCGCAAGAGTGGGACCAGTTGGCTAATGCGGTGACGTCGCCTCATCAGCCATCCGCTGCTCACTCATACCCAGTACAGAATCTCACCGAGTACACATTATCCATCGACGATACAGAGTCCTGTACACTGTATTTTAGTACATTTAAAAGAATACCAGTACAGGCTTGACGAGTCACTCACGCACACATGGACAATCACGAAGAAATCGAGCAGCACCGAGAAGGCAGGCAGTGACGTCACAGGATACTGAATGCGCCTGTGGAGGGTTGATGTACTGTACCGGAAGCCTTCGCCTGGGGTCCATTGGCTTCGTCGATGGCGTTATTGCTCGGCTTACAGACAGTGTGCTGCTCAGTGCACTGCACTCTGTATGCACTCACAAAAGAGCCATTTGAATCTAAGCACCTCAATACAAATGGCTGTTTTGTGCAACCATGGGCTTGAAATGTAAAGTACCAAAGGGTGCATACTACATGTACTATGTGCCGAATTGTGTGTGACAACGCGCTGCTTGGGATGCAGAAAACAGGCAGCTGACAAGATGGCCGCTGCGCATCTCCCTGGCGGTACCGGTGAAGGGCCTCTGCGGCAGAGGCAGAGGCTCTGCCATAGGCTCTGCCGGAGCCGCTTCCAAGAACGCCCAGAGCTTCCTCATGTCTGCTTGCCACTCAGTGTACGTATATACTGTATGGAACATCGCCCCACCGTCGTGGTCTGGTAATATATTGTGGAGTCTGGAGCATCCCACGATTGTGTCAGGGACCACAATTCATGACACGAACTTCTGCCGTTCAGATTTTCCACGTCGACCTGCTTGCTCATACTGGCGCGTCATTGGTCGCCAAATTTTGGGTTCACGTGTTCAAGTTCCGTCGTCAGAAGTTCCGCCACTTCTTTCTGGGCAGCCGTTCTCAAAATTTCACTCGAGACTGTAAACCTACGCTCACACTTGACACTGGGGCAGTAAAAGTTGCCGCCCATTTGGTTGCCTTGGTAAGAAGATAAACCGAGTACATCCCCAAGCCAGAGTCTAATACATGTGGACTACACCCAGTAGCAGTCCATCAATTCTGCTTGGACTTCATTTCGCTGCTAATTCTGCAGTTTACAGCGTAAATCTGGATCCGTGACTTTTGTACTGTAGAATGCATATCCAGGAGAATCCTATAGTAAACTCCGTAATAATATGGAGTTAACTATACATATGGCATTTTGCTATATATATAGAATCCTGGATTGTTACAGTAATACCTACAAAAATTTTATTAAGAAGTTCTCATATATCCTCAAGGTTCGAAGGTCCGGTGGTCAAGGGCGGACTGTGCGAGGTCTTCATTCTGCTTAGTATAGTAGCTGCACTGAATGCATGCCCAGTTTCCCCGTGCTTACTCACGGTCCATACTGTACTGTACTTGTTCTGTCAGTCTGAAGCTTGGCGCCTTCGCTTTTTCTGCCGTGTGCACGTTGGGGCACTTCACGCCCCAGAAAGTTCCCACATTGAAGTCGGTCCATGTGCGCCCGAGTACAGTACAGTACTCGAGACCACGGTGCACCACATTCAGATATCCCACTGTCCATGCGCCTGTGACTCGCCTGAATGCACTGAATACTGCATGCGGAGCCAACTCTTGAGTCAACCCACAACAGTTTCAGTTTTCTACCAATAACTCCATACACACATACACGAATGCAGTCCTGTATACCGTATTATGAGAGACTCATAGTTTACTGCCGTGTATGCAGCGGTAAACTTCCACAGCGAGGAGGCAAAATTTCGCGCTGTGATGGTGTCCAGCGGAAGGCCAGATCGAAATTTTCTGCATCTGTCCGCCTTGAACGGCAAGCGCGCGGAATTGAATTGTTTGTTGCGGTGCGACTCAGCGTTTCACATTCGTTCCGACGCCGGCACCAGAACGGCTCCACTCGGGGATTTGCCGCAAAAGTACTCACACCCCACAGTGCCCGCAGCTCGTCACAGTATCCATTTATAGTCGTTATTTTCTGCAATTCTTCCGCGTGTGGTCACAAGCGCAAAAGGGGGACTCGAAAGTTGGATTCTCGACTGTCAAGTGTAATGAGTGTGTGTGTGTGTGGGGGGGGGGGGGGGGGGG